>JAOWBJ010096939.1:0-20885 GCA_028566335.1 Monarda citriodora | reverse complement strand
AAATATTTTGGGCATGTGTCCACTGAGTGCTTCAAAGTACTCAGCCCTGCATACGTTTTCCTTGTGTGCAGGTTGAGCAGTTCGGTGGAGTCGGAGTGACAGAGTGGCTTTTGCTGAAGTTCGAGGACGAAGCTCTTGGTGGTATACGTCTTCACACGTGTATCCGGTTTCCTTCTTTAGTTCAGTCTTGTTTTGAGTAATCATGTAAAATGGTTGTAAGGAATGCCACCTCCGCTACACTAAATTATTAATTTGTTTTGACTTCATCTTGTTGTACGAACTCCATGTTTTTCCCCTTCTATGGATATTTATGTTCGAGTAAGTAAAGTTTTGGTTTAAGTTTGTCTCAGTTCGGTACCAAAGTACCGAAGTCAAGCACACACACCCAACTGAAGGCTCGAAATTATTGATGTGTCCATTACAACAATAAATACATAGTCCATTTTGTCTTCGCCCACACCGCACTTCCGCACTTATCAATTCAATTCGTAGTGAACTCCGGGCTCGACTCTCCATAGCGGGTCTGTGGTCGTTACAACGAGGATGATATGACCGTTAGAGAGAAGCCATATTGTCCAATGTTTCTTCCTCATAATTTTTGAAGTCCGCGATTTGATTGGTTAGGTGCAAACTTGTCTTCTTTCTGTAGTCAATCTTGTACTATGTTGTACTATGAAGATATGCAATCTTGAACTGCAGAGCAGTTGGCCTACCGTGCGCGTTCACGTTTCACTGTGACACTGACTCTCATTAAATGTTACGCAGAATCATTATCGCTTGAGTGTGGTCACTTCACTTGAAGTGAACTCTTAGTCTTCACTGCTTTGTCAGAGCTTCAGTGCTTTAATCATTTGGAAAGCTTTATGAGCTTTCTCCCTCTCTGCCTTTCCCGTATCGATTAGGGTTTTGCCCTTCAGTGGCCTCTTTATGATTTCGTTACTGAAACCCTTGTCTAACCATTTCTCTCTCTCTCTCTCGCAGGTTACCCCTAGCGTGTCTGGCTCTAGAGTGGCTTCGGTGTCTCATCTGGCATGCACTGGCGGCTGTGGCCTCTCGTAGTGGTTCTGGTGCTTCGTCTCCAGCTGCTCCCTGGCTCCCTCGGGATGTCCTCCGAGATAAGTGTCCCTTCCCCTTCCGATCGTGCCTTGATGCTAAGGTTTGGACTCGCGGCTCTTGAATCCTATGTTCTGTTCGTTGTTGATGGATCTGTTTTGGCTTGGAATTTGGTACGAAGCATGTCTTATGATTGTTGTTGTATTATTCCTTAACTGCTATCCATGTGAGTCAAGCTATCAGTTCTGGTTCTGCTTATGTGTTAAGTGGTCGATGGTTTTGAGGGGGTCCTCTGTTTTGGGTTCTTAATCTGAATTTAATCCTATGTTCTTTAAGTCTTGTCTGCTAACTACTAGAGTCTCTAGGGTTTCTAGTCTCTGTTTTATTGGTAGTCTTTCATGCTTTGAGTCTTGGTTTGAAACTGTAAAAGGATGGTCTTCGTGTGTGTTTGTGTGATAGAAGGGGTGAGCATGCTTTGGGGGTTTCTACTCCAGATTATGCTAGGTCTGAATTCTAAACTATCACATGCTTGATAGAGATTGGGATTGGTGGTCTTACCTTGGGTTCAAGCTTGAAGGGGTGTTGACTCCTTTGAAAGTGATACTTTTGAAAGTAGAGTGTAGGGGTATCGGCTGATCTAAGGTTGCTTTTATATCCTCACATTGTTCTAGGGTCTGAGGGTTAAAATGGTGGCTGATTTTGTTGTCTTGTGTGGTTTAATGCGGCTGCTTTTAGGCTGTGATCTCTGAATTCTGGTTTTGTTTTTTTTGTGATAGAGTTCTTGTCCAATAGCTTGATTGTCAAGGTCCCTAACTCTCTCTATTTCTGCACTTTCTGGTGCTGCTGGGATTTGGGGGGTGAGGTGGCGGGTTGACTAAGAAAAAGGGGGATTTTCGTCCTGCTAAAGGCCAAGTTATTTCCCGTTTAAGTGCTACCACTGTACTGATCTTGTTAATCTCCTTTCTCCTCCTCTGTTTGAGTTTGATTGTTGTTTCCCGCTGTTTCTCCCTGCTCTGTTGGACCGTGATTCTAGGCCTTGTTGTTGGACCCTATTTTCGAACTTTGTTAATTCGCTAAGTGTATATTGTAATTTAATTATGGTTGAAGTATTTGATTCTTATTGTATTTTATAACTGTTGTATTATGAGCGAGGTTAGTGCCCCATCCGAGTTTTCTTAGCTGGTTTTTTTCCGAGGGTAGGATAGGTCGAACTAACATAGGTTGTAGTCAAAATACTTGTAATTTCCATTCATCAATAAACTTAGTCGTGTCTATTCTTTCGACAACTCTGAGTACTGAATACTGTTATTATTGATGGGTATTGTACCTGCCTATTGGGCCTTTCCAGATTTTATTATACCCGAACTTATTTATGATCTATTACTTTGAGCAAACCGAATTTTGTAATGAACTGTATTTAGACACGTGCTACTAACAAACTCGCAAATCGCGCTTTTACATTTATCACTAAATGTCACGCGCTTACAATTTCACTAATGACAAAATTTTAACGTCGTAGAATTAGCTAGCTGATAAGCAGTAAAAATAAAATGGGATGTTACATCCAACACACCTTACAAGAAATTTCGTCCCGAAATTTTACTCTCCTTATACGAACAACTCGGGGTATTTCTCATTCATTGCATCCTCGGGTTCCCACGTCGCCTCGTTTTCTCCGTGGTGCTTCCACGACACTTTCACCGATGTAATGGTTTTATTTCAGAGCTGCTGTGTCTTTCGATCTAGAATTGCCTCGGGTCGACTCTCGTACTGCAAATCTGGGGTAAGGTTGATATCTTCTTGTCGAATTACGTGTTTCGGGTCATGCATGTATTTCCTAAGCTGGGAGACGTGGAAAACGTTATGAACGCTTCCGAAGCTTAGAGGTAACGCCAGTCGGTAGGCCATTGAGCCCACTCTTTCTAGAACTTCATAGGGTCCGATGAAACGGCGCTTGAGTTTCCCCTTGACTCGGAAATGGTTGACTCCTTTAGTTGGGGATACTTTCAGGAATACTTTCTCCCCAATCCTGAACTGTATATCGATTCGTCGTTTGTCTGCGTACGACTTCTATCGATCTTAAGCTTCCTTCATTCGGATCTTGATTTGGCGAACTGTTTCGACCATTTCTCCCACTGCTTCAGGGCCTAGTATTCTTCTCTCTCCGACTTCGTCCCAGTAAAGCAGGGACCTACACTTCCTCCCGTACAGAGCCTCGTAGGGTGCCATTCCTATAGTTTCCTGATAGCTGTTGTTATAAGCAAACTCAACCAATGGCAACACTGGTTCCCAGTGTCCTCCCTGATCAAGTACTATGGTCCTCAGCATGTCTTCGAGGGTTTGAATAGTTCTTTCTAATTGCCCATCTGTCTGAGGATGAAAAGCGGTACTAAAGTTTAGTCGGGTCCCCAGTTCTCTTTGTAAGCTCATCCAGAATCGCGAGGTGAATTTTGAATCTCGATCCGACGTGATCGAAACCAGCATTCCATGTAAGAACACTATTTCTTGCACGTATAGTTGTGCCAGTTTCTCCAAGGTGTGCGTTACGGTTATTGGAAGAAAGTGAGCGCTTTTCGTTAATCGGTGTACGATTACCCAGATATCGTTGTTCCTTCTCCGGGATTTTGGTAATCCCGTCACAAAATGCATGGTAATCTTCTCCCATTTCCATTCTGGAATCTCGAGAGGTTGCAGTTTCCCGTATGGTCGCTGATGCATTGTCTTCACCTTCTAGCATGCTAGGCATTTCCGGATGAATGCGGCTACGTCTCTTTTCATACCGTCCCACCAGAACCTTTGCTTCAAGTCCTGATACATCTTTGTATTTCCATGGTGGGAAGTGTATGGTGTGTCGTATCCCTCACTTAAGATCTCTTCTCTAAGTTCCTTGGCTTGCGGAACACACATCCTTCCCTTCTTGGTGATGGCGTTGTCAGATTCTTCCTGATATTCTACTGTTTTGCATGTGCGGACGATCAAACGAATCTCTTCGAGGGCCTTGTCCCCTTGTTGGGCTTCTCCTATTTTGGTTCTAAGGTCAGGTTCCACTGTTAAGGTCGCTACGACTCCCTCAACTATCTCGGTTGGTGGTATGATCTCCAAGTTCATCTTCTCAAACTCTCGTACGAGAGCTCCCTCGTCTGTGAGAAATGCCACATTGGAATAACCCTTGCGGCTTAGCGCATCTGCTACGACGTTGGCTTTTATGGGTGGTAATCGATTTCGCATTCATAGTCTTTTACCAATTCCAGCCATCTTCTCCGCATGTTCAAATCGCGATGTTCGAAGAAGTATTTGTGGCTCTTATGGTCTGTATAGATCTCACATCGAGTCCCATAAAGGTGATGCCTCCAGATCTTCAGAGCATGTACAACTGCTGCTAATTCCAGATCATGGGTAGGGTAGTTGAGTTCGTGGGGTCTGAGATGTCGCGATGCGTACGCAATAACCTTCCCTTCCTGCATTAATACACAACCGAGTCCATTCTTGGAAGTCCCGGTATACACTGTGTACTCCTTGTTCGGTTCTGGAACTGCTAGTATCGGTGCGGTGGTCAGCTTCACTTTTAGCTTCTAGAAATTTATCTCACACTCTGAAGTGCATTCGAACTTAACTCCTTTGTGCAACAATGATGACAGAGGTTTTGCTATTTGAGAGAATCCTTCGATGAATCGGCGATAGTATCCAGCCAATCCTAGGAAACTGCGAATCTCATTCGCTGTGGTAGGAGATTTCTCTCAATACGTAGTCTGCCTCTTCGGGTCCTATACACCTTAACAGTGGCTACATATAGGACTTCCTGTAGAGAACCCCTTGTTTTTGTTCGTAGTGAATGGATCGGCATAGCATTTTCTGGCCTCAAGCTTGTCACTGGGTAGTTCGCCTCTTTCCAGGTATGCTAGGATAGGTGTCATCCAGTTTGGCTCGGTTGTGACCAGATTGTTGACCTCCACTTCATCTATGCTACGGTGCTTTATTTCTTCAACTAGGGACGAACTTGACGATGACGCCTACTCAAGGCATCAGCTCGGTTGTTCTGAGTTTGGGGGATGCGAACAATCTTCAGGTATGAGAAGGCCAGCTGCAACTGTCAGGTCTTCTCTAAGTACTTCAGCATCTTCTCTCCTTTAGCCTCGCTTGTCCCCATGACGCGAGGCGGAGTCCGAAAATGAGGGCTTTGTATTCTGCCTCATTGTTTGTGGTTGGAAAAGCGAACCGAAGTGAATAGGTCACTTCGTGACCATCGGGGGTGATAAGCAGAACTCCGGCTTCGCTCCCGAACTTCCCCGAAGCGCCATCTACGTACCCCTGCCAACAATCTCGGGGCTCTTCTTCCGGCACTTCGGTTTCCGCTTCAATCTCCAGGGGGCAGTTCGTCTGTTAGCCAAGCTTCGACTAGGAAGTCCGCCAAAGACTGCCCTTTGATAGCTTTACGGGGATAGAATTCAATGAGTGCTCCCCAAGCACGATGGCCCACTTCGCTATCCTCCCTGACGCTTCAGGTTTCGTCAAGACTTGCCGAAGTGGGAGGTCTGTGAGGACCTAAATAGTGTGGGCATGGAAATAGGACCGGAGCCTTCTTGCTGCATTCACAAAGGCCCGAGCGACCTTTTTTCCAGTGGTTGGTATCTCGTCTACGGTCCCCTTAACGCCCAATTGATGAAGTAGATGGGATGTTGGTGCCGCCCTTCCTCTCGTACCAGCACCACACTGGTGGTTTCTTCCGATGCCGCAAGATATAACGAGAACGTCTATACACTCTTCGGTACTGACAAGGTGGGGAGTTCATCCAAGTACCTTTTGCGGTCTTCAAAGGCTCTCCTGTGCTCTTCACCCCACTTGAATTTAAGAGCTTTCTTCAATACTTTGAAGAACGACAATTGCTTTTCCGCGTCTTGCGAGAGAAAGCGGCTTAGTGCGGCTAGACACCCCGTCAAATTCTGCACATCGTGGATGGAGTTCGGCACCGCCATCTCTTAGACGGCCCTGACCTTTGACGGGCTGGCCTTGAGGCCTTCTTTCGAAACCAAGCAACCTAGGAACTTCCCGGATTGCACCATGAACGTGCATTTCTGGGGGTTCAACTTTAGATTGGCTGCTCGGAGTATGTCGAGGGTCGTGTAGAGATCGGCTATGCAGGAAGACACGACCTTGATCTTGACGACTATATCATCAACGTACACCTTGATTGTTTCGCCGATGTTATGTCGGAACAGTTTGTCCATCATTCTTTGATAGGTGGTGGCTCCCGCATTCTTCAAACTGAATGGCATCTTTTTGTACGCGAAGATACCGAAGTCGGTGATGAATGTTGTCTTGGAGGCATCCTCTTCATCCATCAGAACTTGGTGGTACCCCTTGTACATGTCTAGGAAGCTAAAGATCTCGAAGCCAACTAGGGCTTCGACCTTCTTGTCAATGTTTGGGAGCGGATAACAGTCTTTCTGCGGCGAAGAGCCGTTATTTTTGTCACACCGGCTTGACCTCTGGGTTGATGTTGAGCCGGTGTGTGATTATGTCCGGTGATACCCCTGTCATGTCGAGAGGTGACCATGCGAACACATCTTTGTATGACCTAAGGAGTTGGGTAGCTTGATCTCGAAGGTTTGGTTCTATAGCGATGACCTTAGTCAGATCATCCTCGTACAGTTGGACCTCTATCAAGTTTGGCGCAGGGAGCTTTTTCTCCAGCTCCTTAGGTTGTTGTGATTGCTATGCTTGGTGGTGCCAAGCTGAGGACTCAGCACCTCGCAGAGCGATCTGCATGCACTCCTTGGCTCTCTTCTAGTTGCCTCGGATGGATGCAATTCCTCCCTTAGTCGGGATCTTGACCATTAGGTGGTATGTGGAACACACCGCTCTGACTGCATTCAACCAGTCCAGCCCAAGGATGATATTGTAAAGAGAGTGGGCCTTGAGGATGAAGAATTGCACTACAGTTGTAGAGCTCGTCGGGGCCTTCCCTACTGTGACTGGAAGGTTGAGTATGCCTTCCGGGCTGGTGTCTTCTTGAATGTAGCTCTTCAATGGTATTGGCGCGGGCGCTAATCGAGTTGCGTCAATCTCAAGCCTGTCGAAGCATTCCTTGAACAGGATGCTCACCGAGGCCCTGGTGTCGACAAACACTTTATGGACGAGTTTGTTTACCACCCCGGCTTGGATGATGATGGCGTCCTGATGCGGTGTTATGGCCGGCACCGGATCGGCATCAGAGAATGTTATCGCCTCTTCCTTCTTGAGGCGTTTGTTGGTGGGCTCTCTCGAGGTGGGGCTCCGGCACTCTGCCTTGAGAGAAGATTCCGTCTTCCCCACTGGTAGTGCGGTGATGGTAGTGATAACACCATCATAATGAGGTTCCTCATCGTCCTCCGGGTCCTATCTCTGCCGCTTCTCGGCGGGGGGAGTGCAGTTCGACTTCCCCTGCTTATGCTTTCCCTTGTGCTGCCGCCGGTCTTGGTATCTCTTCACGGCTCCAGTCTAGACTAGAGCCTCGATGTCGGTAGCTAGGTTCCTGCACTCCTCGGTATCATGTTCATGATCCTCATGGAATGCGTAGTACTTGTCATGACTCCGCAGTTTGGACGACTTCGCCATGGAACTTCGGCTTTTCGAACATCTCTGAGTGAAGTTCGAAGATCTACGCTCTCGGCTTTGATAGTGGAGTGATCTGAGGCTGGGGCTTTTGTTGATCAGGGCGGGGCCCAAGCCTGGACTGCAGGGGTCCATGTTGTAGCCTTTCGAAGGCACTCCGTGGACCGCGGCCCTGATCGCCACAATCCTCATTTCTTTTTTCACCTTGGATATTATCCAAAGTTCTCTTCCTCCGGTCCGCTTCGTCAGCGTGGGTTGTTTCCTCCTTGATGACCACCGTGGTGGTGTGATGATCTAGGAAGGGGAGGAGGAGGTGGATTGTTTCGAGGGGCCTCACACCGTTGGCTTCTAGCCCTGGGGGACGACAGCTCAGGATTCCGCACTTGGGACGTGTCTTCCGCCTCCCTTTCCCGAGCTCGTGGTTGATCTCGGCCCCGGCGGAGGAAATCCATGAACTCCGCCTGCCTTTCTTCGAGAAAGTTACGAACAGCCTCATTGAGATCAGGCTGTTCGGCCCCTTGATATGTCCTCCGAGACCGAGAAGGCTCGGGTCCTCTTCCCTCTGGGCCCAAGGTGTCACCTTGCTCATCCAGAGTCTCTAATCCCCCGAAGATTAGACTATGGGCAGGGCGTTTATCTTGCTAGCGGCTAGGTCCGGCTTCTCCTCTACCATCATTGCTTGCATAATTGGTGTTCGAGCGAGTGATTACTATCGTGTATCTTCCTAGAACTTGTAGATCACAAAATTTCTAGTTCCCACAGACGGCGCCAGTGATCGATCCTAAGTTTGTAGGTAGATTAAATGGAAATGCACAAGAATAAGAACACCGGGGAATTAACGTGGTTTGATCTACTGAGGTAGATCTACGTCCACGGGGAAAGGAGAAAATAGTTGATTGCTTTAGGTATGCAAGAATACAAGAATGTGTAAACCATTTTCCTACCAATGTACTAGCTATTTATACTAGTACAATGGGCTCGCAGGCCAAGTAGGCCCGTTACTGCGGGTTGTTCCAGCCCACAAGTCCATTTGTAATAACCGCATGAATCGTGGAGTGATGGATGACGTGGATGAAGATCGTGGGCGGATTAGGGCTGATTATTGTAACCACCGGTAATGGGAGGACATCATGGCGGATTATTCGGAATCGCCCAATTTTGGAGTGCTCTAACACATCACCTCGGCAGTACCGAGGTGCCGGACTCCTTGTCTATGCCGAAGTGTCAACACTTCAATTGACTAAGCTTTCTCCCAACTGACTGTCTGATGCCGGACTGAAGTGTATTGCCGAACTAGACAGTAGCTGGGGAGGACCGAACCACTCTAGGCCTTGTTATTACTGGGCCAAAATCTATTGGGCCTCTTAACTAGGCCTAGTGGTTGGGCCGTACCCCATCAGTTACCTAAATCCTAAACCTAAACCATTAATTTGATTTGGTATTCATTGTATCCGCCGTAATGCGTAGACACCATGTTAGTAATTGTATATATTTACACCGGCTTAGTAACTAGTAGTACTACATAGATGCATTTTCTATTAATTTGTTTTTTACTTTTTCTTAATTAAAAAGTTATCAGATTTTAAATTTAAAAAGACCATTTTAAATCTATATATATACAATAAGCGAGTTATCAATTGGATGCTCAATTTCAATTCAATTTTCGGTGGCAAATTGGTAAATAACTACAAAATGAAGCCCACAATTTGAAACAGTTGGGTCACGCCTGTTTTTAACTGCAAATCGTCAATATTTTGGGCCTACGTTTACTAATTAGGCCCACTGTGAGGCGAAATGCAAAATTCAAATTTTTTATTTTTTTGGGCGGCGTTAAGTTGTATCTTTTTAAGTTCAGTCCAATTTAGAAATACATGAATTTAATTTAGTCCAGTTTTGTAAGCTGTCACTATACGTGCACTATTCCCACATCAATTAGCGGATTTCATTTAATAATCCGTTTTTTGTTTAAATACTTCTTACTTTTGTCAAATTATGTTGTTGAAAAATAAATTATCAAGAATCAATGAAAAAATGTATTACACATCGCCTGATAAAATAAAAAAAGGATTATTTTTAAGAATCTCCCTCCTATATCTCCATATCTGACCTTGAATCGTCTGATCTATACTCCACGAATGCTTTAGTAGGTTTAATCTTCTTCAGCAAATATATTTATAAAAATATTGTTAGTCGAGGTTATGAATCAGATTTAAGAAAAAATTTAAAGAAATAAAGGAAAACCGTGAATCGACTTACATAGTAGAGAAAGATTCTTCGTCCTATATCTCTAGATCTGATCTAGAATCGTCAGATCTATACTCCACGAATGCTTTAGTAAGTTTAATCTCCCTCAACATATGCATTTATAAAAAAATATTGTTATTCGAGGTCGGACATCACCTTTAAGAAAAAAATGAAAGAAATTAAAGGAAGAACATGAATCGACTTATATAGCAGAGAAAAATCACATACGCATATCTCCAGATCTGACCTTCAATGAATCAATCGTCAAACCTATAGCCGCATATGTTATTCAAATTTAGAAAAATAGATATTGAAAACTTAAATCGAAATATATATAAATTACTTACGCTTCAGGTAAGGTGGTTCTGAGATCTGCCAAAATATTTGAAGCTGGGATAATTCATGAAATTCGGAGAGGAATACATGGAAATAATTTTTTTTACAGATTTTTGGGAGGAAGAGTTGGAGGCATATGCCGAGGATGGAGGCGGAAGAGGGTGGTGAATCTGATCGGAGAAGAGGGAAGGTGAGAGGAGAAATCGTTAGGCGGAAGTTTCGGGAGTTGTCTGGAGATAGCTCCTCAGAAAATGGAGGGTTGGATTATGAGGCGTATAAGTAAGGTTTTGCTATTTATATGAAACACATGTAGTGGATAGTGGGCTGGGCTTAGGTTTAGTTGGGTCTTAGGATTTTGGACCGTGTTTTGTTAAATGTGTCAACCTTATTTTAGGTAATATATTGGGCCGAAAAATTATAAATTTTATTAATCAAATTATATATGGTTTACAATGTCTTCTTTTTTTAACTAAGAATTTGAATCGACTTTTAACCAAAATCGTAAAGAAATTAAAGACGTACATGCATCGAATCATGTCATGTTATTGAGAAACATTGATCATGCTAATGGTTTATGCAATGAAACTCGATTGATGATGACAAAACTTGGCACTCATATTTTGGAAGCGAAAATCCTCACGAGAGACAATGCTGGTGAAAATGTTTTGATTCCGAGAATGTCCCCATTCCGGCGGATCCAAGATTGCCATTCAAGTTCCAGAGACGTCAATTTCCTATTATTGTCTCATATGTAATGACCATTAATAAGAGTTAGGGTCAATCACTACACCACGTAGGTTTATTTTTGCCAAAATTCATGTTTACACATGGACAATTGTACATTGTTGAGGGTACGTAGTCGTAGTGGACTGAAAATCTTAGTCGGCGACAAAAATAGTGATGATAGTACATCAACTACGAATGTCGTCTACAAAGAAGTTTTTCATAATTTGTAATATTTCAAGAGTAATAAAATTTCATTTTGTGTATAAATGAATATCGTGCATCGCACGAGTGCAAAACTAATTTCTCTTAAAAAAAAAATGAGTATTTCAATAAGCCAATTTTAAGGTGGAATTGGGCCTTAAATTGCCTTAAACTTCTTTACCGTACTCGACCGTATGTTTGGGCCCGTGAAATACAGTGGGCCAAGGTAGATAAGTGAGAAGAGGGGCATTTTTGGCATCACAATACTATTTTCAGATCTGATAATTTAATTTGTGTGGTTTGGTCAACCATCCGATTTGGGTTTTTACATGATAGGCGAAACGGTTGTGTATAGATGTAGTGCCTCTTCAAGGTCAACGCTTAGTCCTTCAAAAATTAAAGTATATGAATAATAGGAATATTTATCTATTTAACGTCTGGACTTAAATTGATATTTTACATCCTTCCCATATAAATTCGGCCATATATTTTTGGGACACAAACCAATAAAATTGGATTTGCATAAGGATTAAAATGTTTAAAAGTAATGAAATAGGTTAATATAATTAAGTGTAAATCGAATATTAGGAATGAGAAATGAGTCGATGTAATTGTAATTTTTTTTTTTTTACGAAAATGAGACTAATGTGTTGAGACGGACTAAATATGACGTGACACAATTAAATCGGGAAGAATGTAGTAAAATGTATTATTATTATGTCTATTTATTTCACATTTTCTAATGACCTGCACGAATCTCATGTGTGTAATAAATATTCAGGTCACGTGTATTTGTATCACTGAAAATATTAGGTCAACTAATTTCGTGCTAAGTATCTCATGAGGTGAAATTTTTATTAATAAAATTCATTTAAAGTTCTGAAAATCCAAATCTTACACAAAATTAAAGCATTTAATGCTGGATATAATTTCTTACATTTATAATTAAAAAAAATATGCCATGCAGTTCATGAGATAAGATCGAATTAACCACATGGTTTAAAATGAAGGAATGAAATCTATAAATGTGTAACAAAATCAGTTATTAATAAAGAAAAATATTAAAAACGTGAAGATCTCCAAAAATAGGGACACAACGCTTCAATGGCGGACTTTCCACCTCGACACTAGAAACTAAAGAAAACTCACTCAACTCAACAAATCACCCTCAAATAAACACTCCCTTTCCATTCTTTCTCGTCCCAATTTCTCTATTTTTGCGTGATTTGACTGTTTCCCAACTTGTTTTGTTTTTCCTTTCTACCATTTCTTTAATTCGCTCGTTTCTTGATTCTCGCACCACAAAACTGAGTAGGGGAAACCTGAAGATTAAATACTCCTTTTAACAATTTTTTTCCTATTCGGAATTATTTCGAGTGAGATCGGAATGGGGAAGTTGGCGGTCGGGGTGGCGGTGATCGGGACCGCTGCGGTGGTGGCCGCGGCGGCGCTGGTGGTGCGGCAGCGGATGAGGAGTTCTGGGAAGTGGGCCCGGACGAGGGCGCTGGTGAAGGAATTTGAGGAGAAATGTGCGACGCCGGAGGCGAAAATAAGGCAAGTTGCCGATGCGATGACTGTGGAAATGCATGCTGGATTGGCATCTGAAGGTGGCAGCAAGCTTAAGATGCTCATCAGTTATGTCGATAATCTCCCCACTGGGTATAATCTCTCTCTCTCTCTCTCTCTCTCTCTCTCTAGCTGAGATTCTGATTCTGATTTTATTTTTTTTTGAATTTTTGTTTGTTTTGATGTGGATGGATTGTTGCATTGTTTATGGATGTGGAGCATTGAGTAATGTAGCATTGTTTTCTTATGTTTGTTTTGAGCGGAGAATTCTTAAGTTTATTGGCAATTAGTTAATTCTTGATGTGGATGGAGATTTTTCAAATTGTAGTATTCTTTATGAATGTAGAGCATCATAGTTTGTTGCATTGTTTTGAGTGAGAAATATTGTTAAGAAGATTCTTGATGTCCTCTAATGCGTAGATGATAGGCGAAAACTAGCTTTTAGGTTGTCAGCTCGGATCATGAAGCTAAGATTTTCAAGAATGATCTTGAGAAGCCTTGTAATATGAATACGGCTTGTTAGGCTCGATTTCCCTCTTTTCGACATTTGAGTTCATGCCATTGAGATTATCCCTCTTGAAAGTATTGATAAGGCAATGTATAGCTCGTTTGTTGTTTGATATGATTTCTGTGTTATGACTTATGATAATGCTGATGAAAAATGGAGATTCTTGTTTAAGATATTTTCAAGGGCATTAAAGAAGTAGTAACATCAATTCAAATGTCTCTTAATAGTTGTGAGTTCGAGTTTGTTTTTTATTTGTTTGGAATTTGGAGACATGATAGCTAAATTTTCTGCCTTTCACCATTCTTAAGTGATGAGGAAGGAGTTTTCTACGCACTGGATCTAAGAGGGACAAACTTTCGTGTGTTACAAGTAGAATTAGGAGGCAAAGTACGTGGAGTTGTCCATCAAGATTCGCCGAGGCCTCAATCCCACCAGCACTGATGAGTGGGAGTTCACATGTGAGAAATTACTTATAATTGGCTAGTTTTATTTTGTATGACATAACTGAACTCTCAAGACTTCTTGTTGTTTTCAGACACTTTTTGATTATATTGCTGAGAAGCTTGCTAAGTTTGTTGCCGAGGAAGAACGGATATATGAACAACCTGCTGGAAAGGACAGGGAGTTGTGGGAATGGACGAGCAGATTCGAGAGAGATCGAGAATCCAAGCGAAGAACAGTCGAGCAAGTGAAGAAGATGAAGGCGGTTAAAACCGTTAAATTGTTAGTCTACGTGGATCTTACGGTGCCGTTTTAATAACTAGTTAGTTAAATAAAAAAGAGTGATTGTATAGGATCACGTTTCTTCTTTCTTCATGCATTGTACTGTTATTAGTTTACTTTCTGCACAAGTATAAAAGGAGCAGGCTCCTTCTTTGTAATCGATTGACGGTTATTCTGATTACAATCAATAAAATTCTTCTACTTTCTTCTCGAAATTTCTACTTCACACAATGGAAATTGGCTGGTTCTACATGGTACCAGAGCCACAAATTTAGCTCAAAATCGCAATCGGAAAACACTACTCCGAAGGAGGAATCGATTCCAGCTTACTCGATCGATGGGGAAGAAGAAGGATCGGTGGACAGAGTTGTTCAGGGAAGGACCTGGATCAACTTCAAGGGACTACGATGAGCATCAGAAGAAGGAATGCGACAGAAATGGTGGAGAGGCACCAGATCTGTACGAGGAAGAATATGGCTATTCGGAAGGAGAGATTAAGGAAATGTTGCAGCTACAAAACGCAGACCATCCCGGTATGCAATTGGTTTCAATACCTTTAAACGGAAGCAATTTTTACTAATGGAGTAGATCGGTGAGAAGAGCGTTAGCCGCTCGAAGTAAACTGGAGTTCTTCGATGGTAGCTTTCCACAGCCACCGCCTGGATCAAAATTTTATAAGGCATGGCTTAAGACTGATTTTCTAGTGTCTACTTGGCTTACTAATTCTATGACTAAGGAAATAGTGAATGCCTTTAATCACCTTGAATCTACACAAAAACTATGGGAGGCACTTAATAGGAGGTTAGGGAGATCTAATGGCCCTATAGCATGGTAGTACACGTAAGGCAGCAAGTTTTATTGATTGAGCCGTTGCCTTCATTGGAGAAGGCTTATAGCATGGTAGTGCAAGTTGAGGATCAACTTAAGCAACAAAATGAGGGAGGAGAAAGTCAATCAAGGATGATGATGCAAGTAAGTAGGCAATACCAGTTCAAAAATCAGACAAATGCAAGTGACCAAAGGAGAGGACCACAGATAAGGCTTACTAAGGAGGAGAGAAAGAGATTGAAATGCAGTCATTGTGGAGAAAATGGGCATAAGGCCCATGAATGTTTTAAGCTACATGGGTACCCGGATTGGTACAAAGAACTGAAGGAGAAAAGAGACTCAGGTCGTGTTAACTGTGTTAAGGACAGAAGCTTTGTTGAAGACTCTGATATGAAGTCAGAAAGTGGGAAAGTGAGCACAGATAGCTCATTAGAAATTGGAAGAATTATACAAAATGAATTAGCAAAATGTCTTGGGAACCTGGGCAAAAGAGAACCAGCAAGTGGAATACAAATCCCACCAACCTTCAATTCTGTACAAGAAAGGCAGGAACTCAGACCCCATTTGATGGCTTCTACACTTTTGGAGTGCTACCTAGCATGACCAAAAGTTACTGGATCATAGATTCAGGGGCTAGCACTCACGTGTGCTACGATGGAGATCTTATCATCAATACATACAAGCTAAGAGAGCCAGTAAGTGTAACCTTACCAGACGGATCAATAAAGATGGTAGCTCATGGTGGAGATGCTAGGGTGAATAAGGACATCTGTCTTTCAAAGGTACTCCTCATACCCGAGTTCACTAATAACCTACTCTCTGTGGCACAGATGATCAAAGAGTCTAATGTGAAATTCACTTTTTTTCCTACACATTGCATAATACAAAAGCAAGATACTAATAGAATTGTGGGGATAGCAAAGATGGTAAATAACTTGTATGTTATTGATATAGTTGTAGAAAAATACTTCTGCAACTTATTTGATCCGAGAGAAATGTCTATTAAGGAATGGCATATCTTTATGGGACATCCATCTATCACGGCACTCAAACACATGGAAGGTGTTAATAAGAGATTCACTGAAGATGTAATAAAGGAAATAGAAGAGTGTAAGATATGTTTGAAGACAAAAAAGCCTAGGGAGTCTTTTCCAATCCTTAATAGAAGAAGTGAGAATCTTTTTGATCTTGTACATATGGACATTTGGGGTCCATATTCGGCTCACAATGTTGGCAACAGTAAGTACATGCTTACAATTGTGGAAGATCATAGTCGTATGCTTTGGACATATGTGATGGACTCCACTGAAAAGGTGCATCAACTGGTGCATGGTTACATCAAGATGGTGCAAACGCAGTTTGGCAAGACTGTAAAAGTCATACGTTCAGACAATGGTCCTGAATTTACAATCCACAGATTTATGGATCTTCTGCAGAACTTTGGCATTCTACAACAAATATCGTGCGTGTATACACCCCAGCAGAATGGGGTGGTAGAACGCAGACACAGAACCTTGCTCGATGCTGCCCGAGCCCTCATGTATCAAAGTTCTTTACCCATGAAGTCGTGGCCCTACTCTCTCCTTACAGCCACATGGATGAGGAATCGCATACCATCAGTTGTACTGAATTGGAAAACACCATACAAGGTGTTGTTTGGAAAGCCTCCAGACTTGAGCTTGCTTAGACCATTCGGTTGTCTAGCATTTGCAGTGATATTAAACCCCAACAAGGGTAAGTTTGATCCTAGAAACTCCAAGTGTGTTTTTCTAGGCTATGATCAACATTACAAGGGATTTCTCCTGTATGATCTTTCCTCTCACAAGATATTTGCATTTAGGGATGTAAAGTTCTTCCCAATGTCTTATCATTTCTCTACTGGTTCAGGACCAGAACCTGAAGCTCCTCTTCCCTTAGTTCCAATGATGGATGATGACTCTGAGGAAACCCAGAATACTCCAGTTAATGATACTGACCAAGCTCAGCAAGAAGTTGAGCAACCAGATCAGAACAAGATGCTCAGAAGGAACACTAGAAATCATCAAGCCCCAACATGGATGAGAGACTTTGTTGGGACTATTAAACCTCAAGGAGTTCTGCCAATGATAGGTGACTCCACTACTGCCCCTACATTTCCTTACATCATATCTCCATTTTTACATGAGAAAACAATAAAGTTCTTGTGTAATATCTCAACAGTCAAGGAGCCAACTAGCTATGCCGAAGCTAGCAAGAGCATTGAATGGACACAAGCTATGGATGCTAAGTTAAGTGCCTTAGAAGCAAATGGCACTTGGAAATTGGTCCCATTGCCTGAAGGTAAAAAGTCAATAGGTTGCAAATGGACCTTCAGGATAAAGTATACACCCACTGGGGAAATTGATAAATTCAAAGGCATATTAGTTGCAAAGGGGTTCAATCAAAAAGAAGGGATAGATTATTGCGAGGTCTTTTCCCCAGTTGCTAAAAATGTAACCATTCGTATGATCTTTTCTTTGGCAGCTATGAACAAATGGCCAATTCACCAAGTGGATGTCAACAACGCGTTTCTACATGGCTTTCTCCACCATGACATCTACATGACACCCCCCACCCGGATACACCAAAGCCAAAAAGGGTGAAGTGTGCAAGCTAATCAAAAGCTTGTATGATTGAAGCAGGCATCACGCGAGTGGAATCAAGAATTTACTCGAGTTTTGCTCGAGAAGGGGTTCAAACAATCAGTGAACGATCAGTGCCTGTTTACTAGAGGAACGGGTACATCCTTTCTATGTCTCCTAGTTTACGTAGATGACATGTTGATTACGGGAAAAGACTTAAATAGGATAAAACAAATAAAATCTGATCTACATCATGCATTCACTATCAAGGACCTTAGTGAGGCCCACTACTTTCTTGGCATTGAAATATTGCGTGGTGAATCAGGCATAGCACTCAATCAAAGAAAATATGTCATGGATTTAATAGAGTCAGTGGGTTTAGAGGGCTGTGTTCCAGTTTCTACACCCTTTCCCATAGGTTTTCAACTAAGCTCGCATTCATCTCCATTGCTTAAGAATCCAGACATATATAGAAGATTAGTCGGGAGATTACTATACTTAAACTTAACCAGGCCAGACATATCATATGCCTCCCAACAGTTGAGCCAGTTTGTGTCTGCCCCAACCGAAGCTCATCTAAGTGCTGCATTACACGTTGTCAAGTACCTTAAAGGTGCATCATCTCTGGGATTGTTCTATTCTAGTGAGAATTCATCAGCCCTTTGTGCATATTCTGATGCGGACTATGAAAATTGCCCCGACACCAGGAAATCTCTCACGGGGTTTTGTGTATTCTTTGGTTCTTCATTAGTTTCTTGGAAATGTAAAAAACAGAATACCGTTTCTGCATCTACAGCTGAAGCTGAGTACAGAGCGATGAGCGTCACAGTCCGAGAATTGCAGTGGTTGTCTTATCTCCTCACTGACTTCAATATCCAAACCACAACTCCAATACTGCTTTACTGTGACAACGTCGCAGCCATACACATAACCAAGAACGCCGTCTTCCATGAGCGAACGAAGCACATTGAGGTTGATTGCCATATCGTTTGCAACCTCTACCTTCAGAACTTCGTCATTCCATCTCATGTCGCATCTCTGGATCAACTGGCGGATCTCTTTACCAAAGGACTCGGAGGCCCTCAGTTTCGAAAACTCCTTTCCAAGATGGGCCTGCTGGATTTTCATCATGCACATCTTGCGGGGGTGTGGGAATTGACGAGCAGATTCGAGAGAGATCGAGAATCCAAGCGAAGAACAGTCGAGCAAGTGAAGAAGATGAAGGCGGTTAAAACCGTTAAATTGTTAGTCTACGTGGATCTTACGGTGCCGTTTTAATAACTAGTTAGTTAAATAAAAAAGAGTGATTGTATAGGATCACGTTTCTTCTTTCTTCATGCATTGTACTGTTATTAGTTTACTTTCTGCACAAGTATAAAAGGAGCAGGCTCCTTCTTTGTAATCGATTGACGGTTATTCTGATTACAATCAATAAAATTCTTCTACTTTCTTCTCGAAATTTCTACTTCACACAATGGAAATTGGCTGGTTCTACAGGAGTGGGTTTCACTTTCCCTTTCCCAGTGATGCAAACTTCCATAAATTCTGAAACCTTGATTAGGTGGACGAAAGGATTCGCTATTGATGATGCGGTACTGCTTCATCTCGACCACATTTACTCGTTTTTCCTTTTGGTTAGATGTTTCGTTACAACATTATTAGCTACTTCTGCTGGATTTGTACGAAACGAGTAATATATCTTGAGTATCGATATTTTATGTTTTACTCGAAGAAACTGCAGTTTTCGGGCTTATTTTAGAACCTTTTTTGTTGAGTGAGGGCACTCAAACTTTACATTTTTCTTCAAAGAGTCGTATCCTTGTAAAATATGCCAAAAATTGCTCCTCTCTGCTCAATGCTTACCCCAAAGGAATTAAAGTTTCCCTGCTTGATGCTCATGTTGCCGTTTGTGATGACTGTGCGATTGGAACATTAGCCGGAGGACGGCATACTGATCTGGAAGTTTCTATTGTTGTTGTATTGGGTACTGGAACGAATGCTGCATACGTAGAACGAGCTAGAGCCATTCCTAAATGGCACGGTCCTTTGCCTAAATCTGGAGAAATGGTTAGCAGATTGTCCATAATTTGTTTTAGTTTTCTAGTAAGGGTTCGTCTTAGTCCAGGTTGGAAATACAATGGAATCAGTCGAAAGAATTGTTGAATGGCTCAAAATCTTACACAATTCAGGTTATAAATATGGAGTGGGGCAACTTCAGGTCGTCACATCTTCCATTAACAGAGTATGACAATTCAATGGATGCTGAGAGCCTAAATCCGGGCAAACAGGTAGGAGTGACACGTATATGCTATTTTATCTTAATAATATGGTACTGTATTGGACTTTCTGCATGACTCCATTGTTGGCCATGCTGTGTTTATTTATTATGTATACAGATATTTGATCGACCCCCTCGTAAACCTACAAGGTCATCGTTTCTCCATCATGCCCATACATCATTTGATCTCAAGCAAGACTGTGATCCTCTTGTCTTTTCCTCAGACAAGATAATCGTGGTTGAGCTCTGCAGCCCGTTTAGAGGCTGCTGAGTTCTGAAGAAGATGCTGAGGAGAGTGGTGAGCCATGGACGGTGGTCTCTACAAACACTACACCGAGTACAGCAAGTGCTTGGAGAACATGGTGGTTGAGCAACTCGGAGGTGGCAGCCAATCGAGCATCGTGTTCGAGCACTACAATGACGGGTCAGGCATCGGAGAAGTCTTCGTGAGTCGAAGCTGCTGCTGCTTCAGGATTCTTTCGGTCTATTCTTTTTCTTTCTTGCAGTGCTTCGGATATGTGATGGAGAACTCTTAATTCTCTTTGAGGATTCGTTTATTTTGTGTGCGGACTTCAGATTTTTTGGCGGTGAAATGAAGGAATTTACCTTTGGGATATTCTTGTGTTTTAGACAAAAAATTTGCAGTTAATTTGGACAAGAAAACACATTATCAATTACATATGCTTCATCAGTCTCTCTCTACAGAATGCAAGAAACCTAGGATTTCAACAAACACAAACAAACTTTTATCCTACACTTGAAACAAAACTAAAATCTGCAGTTTCTAAACTGCAGACAGCAAGTTATAGGCTAAGCTACAATGCTGTCTTGGCTTCATTTGGTCGAAGCATCAGGCACGGTATGCTTCCTCTGTTTTCCTCCAGCTGCAAGAAACAGGGTCGAATCATTTTCACAAAGAAACGGGGTGGGTCGAAGAGTTCTCATCGTTAGGGCGACAGCAGAACTTACGTGAAAACGTGGGGAGTTCGGAGCTTTTCAAGACTCGAAGCCTCTTAACAGTCGAGACGAACATACTACAAGAATTCGAGCATTTTATGAGTTTGATGATGCAAGAAACATGGACATATTGTCAATGATCAAAACATTAGTTCAACGAAATATCCATGGAAGAGGCTAAAGATGCTTACTGCCATGGCACATCTCCAACAAGCATCCTATCCCCTTCATTATCTTCATACACAAGTGTATATTCCCTATTCCCATCGAGCAA
>JAOWBJ010096394.1:0-15267 GCA_028566335.1 Monarda citriodora | reverse complement strand
AAAGTGATTACCCCCTCCTTACGAGGACGAGGTAATTTAAAGTGATTACCCCCTCCTTACGAGGACGAGGTAATTTAGAGTGATTACCCCCTCCTTAAGAGGACGAGGTAATTTAAAGTGTGTCATCGTCGTTGTCGACCTAGGACACTTGTAACCGAAGCAGGGATGCGGACTTGCCGAGGTGTGACGCATGCATGTCAGACGCATTTAATGCGGCTTTAATTTCCCGATAAAGCTGCAAAAAGGCGAAAGGGCGTGAAAGGCCAAGGGTTTGGTGGAGACGTATATAACACATCACTTTGCCATTTTTTTCTTCTTCACCGTCTTCAAACTTTCAAACTCACAAAAATCATCTGCGAAAGAGAAACTTTGCAACTTTTCATCAGTAAATACTTCAATCCGCCGATAACAAGTAAGTATGTCTGCGTCTTCCTCTTCTATTTCTTTTTCTGAGTTTGAGACGGTGTTAGGGTTTTATGTGGGTAGTCCGTCGTCCTCCTCTTTTAACGTATGTTTTCCCGAATCTTCCGTCACCGGGTTGGTGGCGAAAACGGAATCTATTCCATCGGAGACGACAGTTCGTCAACTGGCGAAGGATTTTCTGCTAAAGGGCATTTACATTCAATTGAGACATGGATGCATATACACTACTCAACCGCCTCCTAAAAATCTAAACCACCCAATAGCTCTTGACCTCTCCCTCCCCAGATTTGTGTTTCATCTAATCAACAAGCATTGCGGATCATAACGAGCCTAACAAATTCTATAGCCGATGCCCGAAAATTGGAATGAAATTCACATCACCAAGCAGAAATATACTACATTATAAATGTGCACATTTATAGTACTTAATTATAAATGTGCACATATAAAATTGATCACCATAACAATTCAATATTCTTCAGCAGTTCAACAGAATTACAATATACCTGAGACGTCTTCCATTCTAGGAATCTTCTACAGAACTTTCTTAATAGCAATGTATGAATGTAATATTTTTGACACACTTTGACAAATAGGTAACGAGTACTGACTGTATAAGTTATAATGAGATAAACACACTTTGACTGTAAGACAGTAAGACTCTACATTCAAACACCACGGATTACCGTGTAGGGGACATAAGCATTTTGTCTGATCAGGATACTCTGAAGTATACAAATTGACATGTAGGGTTGAAAATATTATACTAGTTAAAAAAGTACAGATCTGACAAAAAGAACGGACTTTACATACCGAAAGATTATGCACTACAACATTTTTGACATCTTGCATCCTCAATTCTACCTGCAGGGAGCCGAAAGGTAGTTTTCTCTTATTGCAGTACATAACAATAACAGGTAATTATTTCTCAATATATAACCAAACGTGAAATTTTACATAAAAATATTCACTCTTCTTTACATGTTGTAAAGAGGATATAAAACATCAATGGTCACCATTGTTATTTAGGAAAAGAGAAAACAATCAAAAAATGAAAGCAAAATGAGTAGCAACAACACGTCCCTTTAATATTAGTATGATTTAGCTAAACAAAAATGTGCAATTAGACTTCCAGACAGAGACGTCCTTCAAACACTAACAAAAGGATCTGTGGTTCTCTATTAGCCAAGGAAATTAATATCTATATAATAAACACATAGGGGCAGCACCTTGCCGGAAGACAAATCAAGAAACCAAAAACGAACAGTTCAACCACACGGTAATTGAACGTGTTCTTTCAAACTGAAACTAGTTGTCGAATGAAGTGAAAAAAAACCACTGAGCAGTTGAAATAAACTGTCGAGATCTTCGCAGAGCCACAAACAGAAACTTTTAGGTTCAAACTGAATCCTCCATGCCACCAAGCCTCTGTCCAACCGCTACGAGCAGTTCAGACTCAGCTACAGGCGGAATATAGCAACAGGTTTTAGACAGGACTTTTGTCAAAAACACATAGAGTGCTTCGAACAGAAGTCCTCTGAAATAACAAAAATCCAGAAGAAAAAAAAAAACGAGTGTAGCAGGTAGATGGAAACGTCCCTAGCGGGTTCAGCCTTCGTCGTCAAACTTCAAAAATCAGCAACCCCAGACCAAAACGTGGATTGGGCCGAATGACATGACAGCAATGCTAGGTTGAAAAACAAACTCATGAAAGGTGGACATACTTGAAGAATCGGCGACGGCTGGGTTGGGCGGGCAGGCGCGGAGGGGCGGCGACGGCAGCAGGTGGCGGAAGAAGAATGAAATTCGGCGTTTGTAATTAGGGTAGATCGGATTTGGGGAAGAAGAGGAACAATGGTTTTATGGGCCTCCGGGTTATACACGACGCGAAGTTCCCGTCCTCTATGCAGCCGTCGTCTATAATACACATAGGCAACGCAATTTTATCACCGTCGTCTATATATTTGATAGACGACGCGATTTTTTGCGTGTCGTGTATAGCCGCTCCTTTTACACAACGGCTGCGCTTTTCCCCATCGTCTATTTGACTAAAGACAACGGTTTCAATAAATCCGTTGTCTACGTATTGTTGTCTATATGCATTTTTCTTGTAGTGATCCTCGATCCATAGTCTTGATTCCGCGTAGTAGTGATAGAGCTTGTTCGCCACCTTCTGGCTTTTTTACTTTGTACGAGGACCACCTTCGTTCGGGCCTTCGTTTTCCGCTTTATTCTGCACTTGCAGAATTTTTGCAGTTTTTCGGAATGCCCTTAGGGCAGTTATCTCCCAACGCTGTGCGTCAACTTGTTGGGGTCGGTATTGAGGCTCATCGGTCTGGTGTGCCGATGTCGTTGGGAGTCCTTCTTCGCCTTTACCAGCCCAAGAATAGCAAGGGCTGGTTCTACCTTCATCCTCGTACTGAGTTTAAAGTCTTGACGAGGTCGAAGGTTGCCAACTGGCAGAAGAAATTTTTCTTCTGTAAAATTTCAGGGGTTGGGGAGCATTCTTGGGTTGTATCGCCCCTCCCTTCGTGTAAAGTGGACGAGGACCTTGAATCCCTCGTCAAACCCTTGACGGCAAAGAAAGTCGTTGAGGGTGAGTATGTCGAGGAGGACCTCGTCCAAGCCGGGATGAGTTCTTTTGACTCGCACTTTTCAAGGCCCCCACCTGCCGGTGAGGCTCGTTGCTCTCTTGTCGCTCGCTTGCATATGTGTTTGGTTTAACACTTTTTCTGTTATGCAGTGAGCAGGTTTGTTGAGAAGACAACTGGTAAGAGGTTGCGTGCCGAGGAGGGAGACGCCCGAGGCTGTCCCTGCTACCGAGGCTGCGCCTGCTGCTGAGGAGGTCCCTGCCGCCGAGCCGGAGAAGGAGACGGGCGGAGCCGACGGAGAGAAGGTCGGCTCCCACTTGCCCTTAGCTTAGTCTTCTCTCTCTTTTTTTTTGTTTTTTTTTTGTATCTTAGCACCGGTATGGTGCCAATACTTTTTGGCCAAGTGCCCAATAAAGACATCTTTTCATATTCTGAGTCTTCTCCTTTATATGCTTTTCTTTATGCGCATGTATCTTAGAACTCGTAATATCCTGATTTGCGGAGTTTTATCAGGAGGAGTGGTCTCCTTTATGCGCATTTATTCTCCTCGGTTGGCTCAAGTGAGCCAAACTCTCGAGGGTATAGCCTCGTTTGCCATAGCATGGCAAACTTTGAGGAAATTATGTACGACGTGTAAGATAAATGCAAGACTACAACAATACATGCAATGACTCATGAAATGATATTGTATTAAAATAATGATAAAAAATGTTCATACATAACCAAAAATTTAATGACTAAAAATGTTTTTCCTTACACGTAGTACTTCTTGAGCTGGGAAATATGCCATGGTCTTAGGATCGGTTCACCATTCATTCGGGCGAGGAGGTATGAACCTTTGCCGAGGACTTCTTCGACTCGGTACGGTCCTTCCCAAGTGGCTTCTAACATCCCTAGCTTCTCTGCCTTGCTGATCTCATTGTTCCGAAGAACAAGGTCTCCTACTTGGAACTGACGAGAGCGGACCCTTTGATTGTGGTATTTTGCCACTTGTTGCTTGTAGCGAGCTTCCTTTATGCGAGCGATCTCCCTCTTTTCTTCGAGTAGATCTAGGTTGGCTCGGAGTCCTTCATCATTGTCTTCGGCAGAGAAGTTGGCAGTCCTTGGACTTGGTAGTCCTATTTCGACTGGAATAACCGCCTCAATACCATAGACGAGGCTGTACGGTGTTTCGCCTGTGGAAGTCCTAGGTGTTGTGCGATATGACCACAATACTTGTGGGAGATGCTCAGCCCATTTCCCCTTAGCTCGTTCTAAACGAGCCTTAAGTCCTCGGACGATAGTCCTATTGGTTACCTCGGTCTGTCCATTGGCTTGAGGGTAGGAAAACGAGGTGAACCTTTGTTGAATGTTAAGATCTGCACACCAATCGACAAACGTTTTGTCCGTAAACTGGGTGACATTATCCGAGACGAGGACGTGCGGTACTCCAAATCTGCATACAACATGCTTCCATAGAAAATTCCGAGCGTTCTTGCTTGTTATTTTAGCAAGGGTTTCGGCTTCCACCCACTTCGTAAAATAATCTATCGCGACGATTAGGAACTTGAGCTGTCCAGGTGCTAAGTCGAACGGGCCAACGATGTCAATTCCCCATTGTACGAATGGCCATGGACTTTGCATTCCTGTGAAGTCGGTGGGGGGCAGCCTCGGTATAGTCGCGTGCACTTGGCACTTCGGACATTTTTGTACGAGGTCCGTTGCGTCCTGGACCATAGTGGGCCAGTAGTATCCCCATCGCAGTATCTTCTTGGATAAAGCTCTAGCTCCTATGTGACTCCCACATGAACCTTCATGAACTTCTTGGAGGACGTACTCGGCCTGCCTTGGTTCAACACACCGAAGAAGAGGTTGTAGGTACGACTTGCGATACAGAATGCCGTCCTGGAGTATGTATTTCAGCGACCTTATCATGATTTTGCGAGCCTCCGTTTTTTCACTTGGTAATTCCCTGTTCTCCAGGTAGTTCCGGATGGGGGTCATCCAGCTCGGCTCATCATCGATCGCTGAAACTTCGGCTTTGTCTATACTCCGATGCAAAACTTCTTCTACTGGTGATGCATTTGGAGAGGATAGCATTTTGCTTAGCGCGTCAGCTCGTACGTTCTCTCCTATAGGGATGCGAAGTATCTCAAAATACTCAAACGAAGAGCTTAGTTGTTGCGCTTTAGCGAGGTACCTTTTCAATCTGTCGTTACGGACCTCATAGGTCCCGAGCATGTGGTTTACAATGATTTGAGAATCACTATAAACTTTCAGAGATGGCACTTTCAACTCCTTAGCCAAACGTAGACCGGCTATGAGGGCCTCGTATTCTACTTCATTATTCGTTGTCTTAAAGGCAAAACGAAGTGAATATGTGAGCTCTTTACCTTCCGGATCTACCAAAGGTATTCCAGCTCCGCTTCCAGTTTTCTCCGAAGCTCCGTCGACGTGCATCTGCCAGCAATCTTTGGGGAGCTTATCTTCGGTTGGAGGAATAGGAGGAGCTTCGGTAGGATCCTGTACCTCGGACTCTGTGGCTTCGGAAAATTGAGTTTCCACTAGAAAATCTGTCAGGGCCTGTCCCTTTACTGCTTTTCGTGGGTAGAAGGATATGGAGTGTTCTCCTAATTCGATAGCCCACTTAGCAATTCTTCCCGATGCTTCGGGTTTGGTGAGGACTTGGCGAAGCGGCCGATCAGTGAGAACCCTTATTTCATGTGCGTGGAAGTAGGGTCGGAGACGCCGCGCAGCATTGACCAACGCTAGGGCTATCTTCTCGAGCGGCTGGTACCTTGTTTCCGGAGACTTCAAGGCTCGGCTTATAAAGTATACGGGCAGTTTCCGATGACCTTCCTCTCTTACCAACACCGCACTTATGGTCTCGTCCGAAGCGGCAAGGTATAGAAAAAGAGGCTCTCCTTCCTTTGGGACGGAGAGAGTAGGAAGCTCAGAAAGATACCTTTTGAGTTCTTCAAAAGCGGCTTTATGCTCGTCTGTCCATGCGAAGCTCGGCACTTTTTTAAGAACTTTGAAGAATAAAAGTTGTTTCTCGGCAGCTTGGGATAGGAATCGACTGAGGGCGGCTAATGACCCAGTTAGGCGTTGGACATCATGTATCTTGGTAGGCATTATCATGCGTTGGATGGCCTGAACTTTAGAGGGGTTAGCCTTCAATCCTTCCTTTGTTACCCAGCATCCCAGAAACTTTCCTGATCGGACCATGAAGGTGCACTTCTTCGGGTTTAACTTAAGGTTAACGCGTCGAAGAATGCCGAGGACGACCCTAAGGTCGTCTGCTCCCATTTCAGCTTGTTTACTTTTGACGACGATGTCGTCTACGTAAACTTCTACTATACTAGCAATGTAAGATTTAAAAATCTTATCTACGAGACGTTGGTAGGTGGCCCCGGCATTCTTAAGGCCGAAGGGCATCTTCTTATAAGCAAAAATTCCGAAGTCCGTGATGAAGGCCGTTTTAGGGGCATCTTCTTCACTCATGAGGACTTGGTGATATCCCTTATACAAATCTAAAAAGCAAAAAGACTCATAACTTACAAGGGACTCTACTTTTTTGTCTATGTTAGGAAGAGGATAGCAATCCTTGGGGCAGTGCTTGTTGAGGTCCGTGTAGTCCATGCACATTCGCCACCCTCCTCCTTCTTTCCTCACCATTACGGGGTTCGCTATCCAAGTTGGATACTTAACTTCAAATAGGATTCCAGCCTCTAGAAGTTGCTTCACCTTGTCATGGATAACCTGATTCCTTTCAAAGGCGAAGAGTCGTTGCTTTTATTTTACCGGCCGAACACTCGGGTCTATGTTTAGCCGATATATGATGAGGTTAGGTGATACCCCGGTCATGTCGGATGGCGACCAAGTGAAGACATCAGCATATTCCCTCAATAATGCGATGACCCGTTCCCTAAGTTAAGGAGACCCCGCGTAACCAAGTTTGACGACTTTTCTGGGGTCGTCGTTGCTTAAGGGGACCTCGTCAATTTCTTCTTCTGGCACGAGTAGAACTTCGGCATCATCAAGCTCAAGTGTCTCTTCGGCTTCGTCCGCTTCCGACCGGGGCTTCTGTAATTGCTATGCTTGAGGGTGTTGAGTCGGCATCGCTGTTCCCCTCAAAGCGATTTGCATGCATTCCTTGGCCTGCTTTTGATCACCTCATATAACCGCGACCCCTCCCTTCGTGGGGATCTTGATGGTTAAGTGGTAAGTGGAGCACACGGCCCGAACAACGTTTAACCAATCCCGCCCTAGAATAACATTGTAGTGTGAGAAAGCTTTGACCACAAAGAATTGTATAACCGCGGTCGAGCTGGCGGGTGCACTTTCGACAGTTACTGGGAGAGAGATGACCCCCTCCGGGCGGGTTTCTTCTTGGACGAAACTTTTAAGAGGTAACGGAGCTGGTACGAGACGAGCCGCTTCAAGGCTGAGCTTATCGAAACATTCTTTGAAGAGAACACTTACCGAGGCTCCGCTATCAAAGTAGACTCGATGCACCAGCTTGTTTGCAATCCCCGCATGAATAACTAGCAGATCTTGATGAGGGACAATTGGAGGAACTGGGTCCTTCTCAGAGAAGGTGATAGTTTCTTCTCCTTTAAGCCTTTTATGGGAAGGCTCGTCCCTTGGTGGACCTCTAGCTTCGGCTTTGAGGGATGACTTAGTTGATCCAGATGGGAGTCCGGTGATGGTGGTAACGACTCTGTCAAAAGCAGGAGCGTCACCTTCATCATCAAGTTCATGCTTAGGCCTTTTCTCAGCCTCGGTGTTGCATCCACCTCCTCCTCACTGGCGATTCTTCCGTTTTCCATTGTTCCGCCCCTGGGTCAATTGATATTTCTTAAGAGTCTCGTTCTGTACGAGGCTCTCAATGCTTGAGATGAGGTCTGGCACTCCTTTGTGTCATGACCGTGATCTTCATGATAGTCATAGTACTTCTCCTTGGACCTCCGCTTTGACCCTTTCAACATGGGACGTGGAGGTTCGAACAGATTTGTGTGGAGCTGGTAGATCTCCGCACGAGATTTGGTAAGCGAAGTGTACTGTTGATTTTGACCGGGTTTGGGGGCATTGTCCGCCCGAGGACCGAGCCTTGAGTCCAGAGGACCTCGCTATATACGATCGAAGGCACTCCTCCGGCTCTGGTCTCGGTCATCGCGGTTTCCCCGCCCTCGATCGTCGTTCTTCTTCTTGTCTGACGGTTCGCCTTTGTCGGCCTCTCGATTCCGACGATCTACGTCATCTGCCCGCGCAAACCGATCTGCGATGTTCCACAGTTCTGAGGCTGTCCTCGGCTCCGCACGCACGATCTCCTTAAACAGGTTACCTGGCAAGATACCATGCTGGAAAGCAGAAATAAGCAGCAGATCATTCATATCGTTGACCTTTAGGCTTTCCTGGACAAAGCGAGTCATAAAATCTCTAATTGGCTCGTTTCGTCCTTGCCGGACAGTAAAGAGATGGGCCGAGGTGAACCTTTCCTCGGCCTTTTGGAAAAAAACGCCTATATGATGCCTTCATCAAATCTCGATAGGATTTAATGCTGCGAGATGAGAGGCTGTCAAACCACTTCCTAGCGTTCCCGATCAGGAACTCCGGGAATATCTTGCACATGTGAGTGCCCGTAAGGTTATTATTGATGGAGGCGTACTTATATTGGGACAAGAAATCTTTGGGATTTCTTATTCCATCATACGGCTGGATATTTGTAGCTCGATACTTCTGCAGGAGAGGCGTATTGAGTATCCGATCAGAGAACGGGGTAAGGATCTGTCCGTATCTGTCAAACCCATCAAGGTCGAACTCGAGTTCGTCCTTGGATGGAGTCTCCGCACGATGATGCCTCGTAGTGCGGCGAGTGTAGCCTCGATTATCTCCATGACGATCCTGATCCGTTCGGTAAGAACGTGGCCTATCTTCCTTATTTGAGACCTTCAAGCTAGGTTCAAGATTCTTGTTAGGATGGGATGAGGCCGCCCCTTCTACATTGCGGTTCCGAGGACGAGGCCCCTTTTTCTGCTGTGGAGGTTTCTGTCCTCGCTTCATGTACTCGACGAGCTTGTCACGGTTCTCCTCGAGGAAACCCTTTACGGCTTCGTCGAAATCTTGGGCTAAGAACTGTTGGGAGTCCTTCTTAGCCTCGTCCTTCTGTGAGGGAGACCCTTCGCTATACTCGTCGTCAGGATCTTCAATGAAGTAGTCATAGTTAGGGGTCGGATCCCTCACGGGCTGCTTTTCCGGGTTCTTCTCCGGTTGCTCGTCATGCTGCGTGTCAGGATGCTTCTCGACTTCCTTTTCACATGGTTAGGTGGAAGCTGCAGGATCGCCTTGCCCGACTGTGGTGGTCTTGGATCTCGTAGGTCTCCCCATCGTATCTCTTCCAAATTTTAGAATCGCGACACAAGAATTTGTTTCCCACAGACGGCGCCAGTGATAGGTTTTGATTTTTGAAGAGTAGTATGATGTGCGAGAACGTAAAGAGAGCACAAGAGTTAACGTGGTTCGATCCTTTAGGGCAGGATCTACGTCCACGGGAGAAGAGAGAAACTTGTATATTACTTCTAGAGTACAAGAGAGCGTATGTTTCTGTCTATACTATCCCCTATTTATAGGTATAGGGTTTTACATATTCATAAAGTCTAATCCTCTCACAATAATCATTCTCGTCTCCTTATCCGCCGGCTTCGAAGCTCCGGATAGACCTCACTTGCCGAACTTAGTGCTATCCTTCATGATTTCGTTGTGATCTTTGCGGATTTGGTGGGATCCCTTGAATTTATTGTTATCTTCCGAGTGATCATATCCCTGCTTGGAGTCTTCTATGGATAAAGCTCATAAGAATAGGCCGGAGAAGCTGGGCCGAGGCTGATGTTGCTGGTCCAAGTCCTTCAGGTTTGGGCCGAAGCTATTGGGCCGAGGTTAATGGGCTATATTATTGGGCTAAGGCCTAGGTGATCAGGCCGTACCCTATCAGGTAGTGAGCTTTGAAACATCAAAGCTCGAGCAGTGTTTGTGTGTTATTTATGTCTATTTTTCGTTATTGTTTTGTGTTGTGTTGGTTATGTTTTATGTGTTTTTGTTCTCGTTTATGTGTGCCTTTTGTGTTATGTAGGAGAAATTGATGAACAAATTACAAGTTGGGTCAAGAAGTGAAGTAGAAGTGAAGAAGAAGAGAGTCAAGAAGAGATTTGAAGAAGAAAGAAGATGGTCTGTTCCCAACAGCTGTTGGCGGGTCGAGTTTCTGAAGATTTCTGCTAGTCCGAGCCAGCACCTGTTGGCGACCGAACGCCTGTTGGGTCGCGATTCCGAAGGCGTCTGCGGGTCCGAGCCAGCGCCCACAGTCTGCCCAACTGGCGTCGGGTACGCCGGGTAGAAGGAAGGAAATCTCCTTGTTCGACAATGATTTTGTTCTCTATATATATGGCTTATCATTGTAAACCCTAGAACATCTTATGTACGACTTTTTCTCAGTTTTTAAGCATTAGAATACTTTAGATTTACTTTCAAGCAAAAGAAAGACATCTGGAAGTTTCATTCAATTGACGCAGTTCATGAAATGCGCATGAACTCGTATTTAAAGACCACGAGAGTACAACAACGAAAGCACAATGTACAAGCTGAGCTTACAAACTAATGAAATCAAGAAGCGTTCAAACGCTTTTATTAAAACTAAACTCCAACGGAAATAACTGCCTCATGCGAATTATGACCTTCGCCTGGAATGTGTGCAAATAGATCATGTTTATTGCTCAACTATACACCGTTTTCTTCATCACTTCTCTTCACTCGCACCAGCATCAACACCAGTTTCATACTTCGAATCAGCTACATCTTCAAGCTTGACACCATGATTTCTACAGCCTCAAATTTTCTCCTTATAACCCCATATAAATTAAATAATAAAATCAATTATAAATGTACAATTATGTCCTTATATAATCCCCGATATCTAATTTTCACGTTGTGTATAGCTGTAAAACTATAGAATCGTGAAGAACACAATTTTTTGAAAGAGCAATATTTCAACTCGTTACTCACAAAGAGCATAATCTGGTAATATTTTCGAGTTATTAAGGTCTGGACCAGTGAAATTGTTATACCAAAGCCATACACTGCACATCAGACTTGTGTGTTTCTCGAATATTATTAGTGAATGCAGTTAGTCGAAGAATATTAGTTAGTTTTAAATTCTATTTTAAGATAACCGAATCAGTTAGGTAGGTGATTAGCTAGATGTTAGTGAAGTAGTTACTAAATCGTGCTTTCATGTTAGACTTCGCCACATTAGCTCCATTGTACACTTGGTGGTACTTCTATAAATAACTACAAAACAAATGAAAGCACTTTCTTCTTCCCAAATTATAAGTTTACATTTCTTCTTTCATTTCTAATATGGTATAATTATCGTGTTGCTCGCACGGTGCGTCGTGAAAAATTAAATATAAATTATATTTGTGTTGGAATGTGAATGAATTTATTAAGCAAATTAAAAATAAAAATTAGATGTTAGTTTAAATAATAGATATTGGGTCTGAGAGTGAGAGTAAGTCCACAAGTGGAATTAAAAAAGAAAAAGAATAAATGCATCAGTTAGGAATCGAACCCGGCTATGTACTGTGCATCACTTTCCATTTTTGGTAAAAAAAAACGGGGGTATTTTGGATATTTCACATGTGACAAAATATTAACATTTCTATTTATAAGATGATGGATAATTATTATATAGTAGTATAAATAACGTATAAAATAATATTTATATATAATTGTTGTAGAGGGTGTAAAAAAGTACAAAATTATCACTCGAAAAAGAAAAAAAAAAGATGAAATTAACTCTAAAAACATTTTATGTTCTTTGCTTAATTTCAATCTATTTTATCTTTTTGTATTGTGAATTAGTGATTCAAATTACATAGTATTTCAATATTTGTGAATTGCCCCATGTAAGCATATGATTCACTATTATTGTTATTGTCATATTTTTTATGACTACATTTTCAATCTTTTGTAACAATAATAATATTCGCTTATAATGTGATCAGCAACATAACGATATTTTTCATAATATATATAAATAACATAACTCATATTTAAATAGTAAATAATAATTATAATTAATTACTTATAAGTTTGAAAATAAAAATATTTCTCTTCAAAATTTGCATATTTTCTTCTTTTTTAAATAAAGAAGTAACAAAGTCATTAAAATTGTCAAAATTAACAAATCATTAAAGGGTATATTTTTAAAAAATACGTAAATTATATGGAGTATCACATTTTGAATATCTTACAATCTAAAGAACTTTTGAATGAATATATAAATTATAACATATTAAATATATATATATAATTTACTGGAGATAATTTTTCTACTCAACCTCAAAATTTTAAGTTAAAGCAGATTGATGGGATATGGCCCAACATCCTTCAAGCCCAATGAAAAGGTCCAATTAATTCCGGCCCATCAACTAAGGCTCAAAGGATTGGTCCAATCAAACAGTTCGGCAATGTGATTTCGGTTCATACAACTCCGGCAAAAGGTTCCATTTCGTCCACAAGCCATCCACAAGCCGCAGGGCGGATCACTCTAAACTTGTCGGATTAAGATGACTCACTCCGGCTTGTCAGCACCAAGAACTTATGATTTTCACGAGTCATTCTGCAGTCACTCAGCAAGAGACCAACGACGTGGGTGTCGTGGCCATGCACGACCACCACCCACGTCCCATGTCGCCGATAACTGCTCCAAAGCGGTTACCTCCATCCTTGTTGGGCCAGCAGGCCCAACCTTACTAGGATAGGTGTATAGCACCTCTTCACGATTAGAATTTTTAGAGGCTCTCATATTATAATCAATACTCAAAGCAATACAAAAGCTATATCGTTTTCCTCCTGTGGACGTAGATTTACCTCAGTAAATCAAACCACGTAATTCCTCTCGTGTTCTTTATTTTCTGTCATTTATTAATTGCAAAAATCTGCACTCGATCACTGGCACCGTCTATGGGAAATAGAAATATGTGACGTGCGTATTTCCTGCTATGTTAAAAATGGCCAGAACTCGAAGAACATGCAACACCCGCAATATGCGTAACAACCCTCGCGACAGTGATGAAGCCGGTCCTAGTCGCCGACGAGGAAAAGAGCCCGTTCATAACAACAGGGCTCCGTCCCCCAGCACTCACAGGACTGACCCGCCAAGAAGCCATCAAACCGAACAACCCAACCTCGATGAGGCTTTTCGGCGCTTTCTCGCGAAAAAGAGGCTGAGTTCCTGGAGTTCCTCCGAAGAGGACAGAATTAATCCGCCTCAAAACTCAACAAGGGGACCAACTCCCCATAATTCAGCAAGGGGGTCAACTCCGCCCCGCAATCATGAGAGGGGGCCACTCCACCCCGTAACCCTGGAAGGGGCCGAACCCCTCCTCGCAACAATGACCAAGAGACCGAAGCCTCCTCCTATCACTCGAGGCATGACGGTCACCGGAGTGAACACGCCTCCCACCACCGAGGCGCGTACAATGAGCAGAACCGTACTCTGCCATGCAATCACAATGGGCGGAACTGCACTCCGCCGCGCAACCACATTCCTGCGGTCCGGAACAACGGATTCGCCATGTACGGAGCTCTTCGCACTCCGTACTCGGAGGATATTATCCGGACTCCCCTCCCGGATAATTACAAAGTCCCACCATTCATTTACGACGGACTGGTGGATCCACAAGACTTCCTTGGCCATTTCCAGTATAACACAGCCAACCAGGGACTCAACGAGGTCCACATGTGCAAGTTATTCCCGGAGTTACTCGTCGGGAATGCTAGGAGGTGGTTTGATAGCCTGCCATGTGGTAGTATCAGATCATATCTTGGACTTGAACTGATGGAAGCCTTCTACAGAAGGTTCTTCCAAAAAGCCGAAGCCAGAGTCACTTCGGCCCAGCTACTCTCAATCCGTCAAGGTCGCGACAAAAAGATCAGTGACTTCATGACGCGATTCAACCAGGAGTGCCTACAAGTGGACGATATCAACGATCTGCTTGTTATTTCGGCATTCCAGAACGAAATCCTACCCGGAGCTCTTTACAAAGAGCTCGTGAGGAGCAACCCGCAAACCACGCAAGAGATGTGGGCCATTGCGGACCAGTTCGCCCGTGCTGACGAGGCGGACAGGAGGAAAAGGTCCCTGGACAATCCAGTCCGGGGTGACAAGAAAAGATCTGAGGATCGTGGCGATCAGTGGTGCCAATCCCGGAGTGCCTTTGACAGACTGCTGCAAATGGCTCCGATACATTCCCGGTTGGGACCTCGTCCCTATCCGGAAAGGCCACAGCCCCCGCCCCAGCCTCAATATGTGCCCTTGACGAAACCAAGGACCGAAATTCTCGAACTTCATCCGGTGATGTTCGAGAAGCCGAAACCTATGATGAAGTCCGACGCACGCCGGAATCAATACAAATACTACTTCTTCCATGAAGACCATGGTCATGACACGGAAGAATGCCGTAATCTAGCGGCCGACATCGACGCTCTTGTCAAGGCAGGAGCATTGAGGAAGTACCAAGACTGGCAACAACAAGCCGGCAAGAAGAGACAGGGGAAGTCCGACTGTGCTCCCCCCAATGACAAAAAATAAAAGCAGCAGGATCCCGAAGGGGACAATGACGAACTCCAATATGACGGAGTCATACAGACGATCGATGCCCTTTCAGCCAGAAAGACAAAGTCGTCTGTAAAGGCGGAGTCGAGAAGCTCTAACCGAGAAGAGCCAACTCACAAACGCCTGAAGAAGGAGGAAGTGATAACTTTCTCTGATGCTGATCCGGTGCCGGCCATTTCGCCGCACCAAGATATCATCGTCATCCAAGCCGGAGTGGCGAACAAGCTCATCCACAGAGTCTTCATCGATACTGGAGCTTCGATCAGCATTCTTTTCAAAGAATGCTTTGACAAGATGGAAATTGATCCAGCTAGGATGAATCCGGCCCCACTCCCTTTGAAAAGCTTCGCTCAAGAAGACACGAGTCCGGAGGGAGTGAGCAGCCTTCCCATTACTGTCGGGAAGGCACCAACAAGCACCACTACGGTCATCGAGTTTTTTGTAGTAAAAGCTCGATCCCCATATAACATCATCTTCGAACGCGACTGGTTCAATTCAGTCCGGGCGGTATGCTCCACATACCACTTAATGGTGAAGTTCCCCACCAGAAGTGGAATTGCCACCATCCGAGGTGATCAAAAGAGGGCCAAGGAGTGCATG
>JAOWBJ010095303.1:0-15276 GCA_028566335.1 Monarda citriodora | reverse complement strand
CTCTTATTACCATTAAATTTTTTGTACAAGTAGTACTATATAATAAGAATAGACCGTCCCTCAAAAATAGAAATGTAAATATTTTTTAATGTCTAAAATGCTCTTATTTTTCCTATAAATAAATATGCATAACACAGGCATGAGTTCGATTCCTAACTGATACATTTAATTTTTTTAATTTTACTTTTGGGTTTACTCTCACTCTCACTCTCAAACTCAATAGTTATTGTTTAAACTAACTTCTAATTATTATTTTTAATTTGCTTAATAAATTCATTCACATTACAACACAAACACAATTTATATTTAATTAATTCTTCCCGGCGCAACTCGCGGACAACACGCTAGTTACCATTAAGATTAGTAAACACTTATTACCATTAATTAGTAATTTAATTATATAATTAATGATTAACACTCTCGTCTTAATTTTCGTGCCGAAATGAAAAGCCTCAATAGTTTTGGGACGGAGGAAGTAATAAACTAATTCGTTTGTGAGCTAACGAGTCTGAAATTTTTCGACTCGTTTACAACCCTAGTTAGACTTCCATGTCGCTTCAAAATTGAAGTTAGAATATAATGATATGGGGTTTATATTTACCATACTATGATTATCCATATTTGTATCCTCTATTGCCAAAGCATGTGACATTTTTTTTATTGTTTCCATAAATGAACGACATGTGGTAATATCTAGGGTTTAGATTCTTCAAGGGTTAGGGTATAAATTTTCCTTATACATATCTTAAATCCTAAATCATATATTATGTCACGTGTCGTTAATCTATTAAGACAATAAAAGATGTCACACGTTTTGACAATAGAAGATTCGAACCGAATATTAAGTTGGATATAATTGGGGGGAAAAGATACGTATAAATGTCATTTTCTGATACTTAAAATGGTTCACATGGAAGCATGGTTTCACACATGTAGCTAGGAAGTAAATAGTGAGTTGATGAGGAGCCAGCAAGGCGTGCTTCAATTGGTTCCCTTGCAATTAATGGTACTTCAATTTAGATCCAACAACTCCCCCTTCAATCTTTTACTACCTCATCTACATTCTTCAAATTTTATCTCAAGCCAATTCAATTATAATTAAATAACAAGATTATACAGCAACACTTAGCATTCTTGATTGTATTAGACATGTTGAAAATAACAGTTTTACAAATGTAGGTCTAAACAAATTACAATGGTACGTATCCTCCACGTTAACCCTGTCCCTGTGTATGATCCATCCGTGTATCGAAATCGAGCAACAGCAAGACTTGTATACGAATCTTGCACCACACTTGATTAAAAAAAAAATGGTAACGAAAACAAGAGAAATTAGAAATTAATCGGGTATTTCGTAATCGTCCGGAACGGAGAAAGTGTCTGGATCCTCGTTATGCAGCCAGCCATACTTCTCCATGAAGGGATTGGCCAGATTCTTCAAAGGATATTTATGGATGAATTCAGTCCAAACATTCTTCCTCCCATCCAGATCCCGAACCACCTCCCAGGAGCAGCTGTTGCACTTGAACCCAGCTCCGAAGCTAATCATGAACACCTTATCCCCTTTCTTCAGCCTCTTCTTCGCCTCCATGTACGACAGCACGTACCAGAGGCTGCTCGCTGACGTGTTCCCGAACCTGTGCAACGTCATCCTCGCCGGCTCCACGTCGTACTCGCTCAGGTTTAGGTTCTGCGCTATGGCGTCGATCACCGCCTTCCCTCCCGTGTGGAGGCAGAAGTGCTGCACGCCGCTTTTGAAGTTGATGACCGGCCTCGCCCCGGCCGCCGCCTTGCTCCACCGCTGCCGGAGCTTGCGGAGGAGGTGGAGGAAGGAGAAGCGGAGGAGCTCGCGCATGGGGAGGATTTTGGGGGCTATTTCTTTCAAGTTGTCGACGAACGCTCTCGTCGCCGCCTTGGGGAGGTTCTTGCCGAGGTGGAATCCGATGAAGCCCTTGTCGTCTTCTTTCTGTATGCAGCAGTCGTAAGATTCGTCTTTGGATCCGTGGTGGGTCCGGACCAGGCACTTGAGCTTGAACATGGCTCTTTCTTTCAGTGAGGGTTTGTTCGTCAGGATCATGGCGCAGCCGCCGGTGCGGAAGAGGCAGTTGGCGAGGATCATCGACCGGTTGTTGCCGGAGTACCACCCCAAGCTCAGAGACTCCGACGTCACCACCAGCGCCTGCAGATTCTTCTCCGACTTGAAGATGCTGCTGACGATGTTGACGGAGATCAAGCTGGCGCTGCACCCCATTCCGGTGATGTTGTACACCTTCACGTCCTCCCTAAGCTTGTAGTGGTTTATGATTCTGGAGGAGAGGCAGGGGACGGTGGCGAGCATCGAGATGTTGACGACGAGGACGTCGATCTCCGCCGCCGGAATCCCGGTCCGGTCGAGAAGCTTCCCGATGCTGTCGAGGAAGAACTCGTCCATCTCCTCCAAGCCGTCGGCCAGGGTCGGCGACGCCTCGCGCCCCTCGAAGACCATCTTCGGTGCGTAGGTCTCCTCGCCGATGCCGGAGCTGACGATGGCCTTCAGAAGGAACTGGTACTCGTTCAGGCCGAGGTGCTTGTTCCGGCGAATCACCTCGCCGGAGAACTTGGTGCTCAGCCGCCGCTTTTCGTCGGTGGGCCTGTAGCACTCGTAGTCAAGGATGTAGCAGTTCTGGTGCCTCCTCCGATCGAAGAGTTGCCATGCGGTGTAGAGGAGAGAGAGTAGAGAGAGAAAGTAGAGGAGCATGGTCGCTGAGAAATCCATCTCCATCTCCGATCTTTGCTGAGGAGGAAGAAGGAGGAGGAATGGGGTAGAAATAGGAATTATTATTCATCAATTATTATTTATTCTTTATTTTTATTTGAAATTAGGTCTTATAAACAAAATTGAAGGAGAAGAATTAATAAAGAGAGAGATAAAGTCATAAAACATGTGAGCGTGGACTTGAAAAATACTCGCTAAATTAGTCTTATAATCTATTTTGTTCCTCTTATTTATTAGTGAACGTTTCCTAAAAATACGAAAAAAAAATATAGTTATAATTAATTCTATCCTTGGAATTTATTACAACGACACATCTCAATTTTTTTAATTAACGTATAAACTTCAAGTATAACTTATTTCATGAGATAACATAATTATAGTTATTATAGCACTCAACTTCCACCAACTCTCTTCGAGCGTCACTTTCCCTTTATATTACGCACGAAAACAATATTTACGTACTCCAAAAACTAAATCATTAATTACGTATTATAATAGTACTAATTTTTTAAACCTCAAATATTTAATGCTCACGGAAATCATTATTTTAACAGAAAAAAGGATTAAGAACCTATATGGGTCTAGACTCTAGAATAGGTCGATCGAGTGCCGTTTTCTCTTTGATGTTACTAATTAATTATCGTTTTATGTTCTCGTCTTTTAATCAAGATCATCCTATATATTCAAATAGTTCACGTATGTGAATAATATGATATCAGTATTATATATATGATGTGGGAGGAGCATTAATCAATTTGGATTATCCGTAACCGTTCAATCAGATGATCGACATGTGTATACTTTCTTAAGTATGAATTTTCATGGACACATGTCAATCATCTAATCATATCATAATAATAAGGTTTTATAATTTATACAATAAAAAGTTGATGCGAGTAAGAGGGTTTTCTAGGTTGTGTTTCATGAACATGTATCGTTGAAAGTGGCCAAATTGGAAGTAGATACCTCGAGAGATTTCAATAAGGGGTAGTGACTTGTGTGTGTATAAAATTTCATTGAAATTTTTATAAGTTATGGTTTTACCATATTTATATGTAGTTTATTTTGAGGAGACATTCGCAGTTTGGGGCCGGCCAATCTCAAATTTTTGGGTCGTTACAGAAGGTCTAAAATTGTTACATGCGTAACCCCTTTATAATTCAAACTTCTAACAAGTCGTGCTACATTTATTGTGACAGCTGTGTGTTCATAAATAGATAAATTTATGAATTTTCCTCAAAAAAAAAATTATTATTATTGATTGGAATTGGAATTGAAATTAATATAAAAATTGTAATGATCGACGACGTAGTATTGAGTTTGTCTAATATATATACCAACATGATATCCGCCTAATCAACACCAAATCAAAATAGTTAACGTTAATAATAAAAGTGGATAATAATTAATGGTTTAGGGTTTAATTAGGTATTTTATACCGTGAGATGATCATAATACAATTGGTACTACTATTTTGTAACAGTTTTTTATTTTTGAAGTGAAGCAATTTGGTAATTTCACATATATAATTATTGTGTAATATTTTTATTTTTACGACGGATAATCATTATATAATAATATAGATATTTATGTATTTTCATTTCATTTATTTCTTTAAAATATTACTATATATCCAATACGTGATAGGTGTACATGTAAGTTCATATAGACATATACTATACCTATAACGCGCACGTGGCACGGATATAGATTGATTCAATGATCTTTATTGTTTTTTTCCTCCCATTTAATTAGTCTTAATTTAAAAACTAATACAAGCAAAGAGAAAATTTTAAAATAATATTTGTTATGAGATAAAACTTTTACCATTTTAAGAAAGTGAACTATTAAATGGAACAAACAAATAAGGAAATATGAACTAATAGAGTGAGATACATGGAGTAATTGGAATTGGTATTTGATAGTACATGGCCTAACAGCTAGGCTCAAGCAAGAGGCCCAACAAAGATGGACCTCGAGAAGAGCTCGGCCCAACGCAGTTCGGCCCAAACACAAGGCACATCCAGATGATAGTTCGGCCAGCACAAGGCCCACTCAGAATGCAGTTCCTCCCACAGCTCGACTCCAACACTCCAGCACAAGTAGTACTCCTACTCCAAGCCTATCTCGAAGACATATTATAGAGAGATAAGGATTCAGATATCTACAATAGAAAAGATATAGATAAAGACCCAAGGTTATCTTATTTGGGGCCTAGACTTTGTATTAGAGAATGATTCTACTTGTAAGCCTATAAATAAAGGCCCTAGGATAGAAGAGGAGGACACACAATCTCTCAAACTCTCATGCACTGTAGCAATAAACGTCTTTCTCATCTTCCTCGTGGACGTAGATCTGTCTCAAACGGATCGAACCACGTAAGTCCCTTGCGTTCCTACTTTATTTTTATGTTCTTCGTCATAGCAACAAGGTCCAACAAAAGCACGATCGATCATTGGCGCCGTCTGTGGGAACTCTATATTCGTGTTTTGATCATAGATTTTCACAACCTTGCCGAAAAACACCAGATCCAATGCTTCCAAGGTCGCGGGTGGCAACAACAACAAAGACGCTGAAGCCGCCCCGCATGGACCTGGGAAGAGCCCTCTGCAGAATCCGGATCCCAACATTGTAGCGGAGGATGTCCCGGTTGATAAGGAGGGCAGGGAGATCGGTCCAGAGAAGGAGAAGAGCCAACATGCCGCTGCCTCCCGACATAATTTTTCCGGTCTCGACATCGTAATCCGAGGTTTTCTGGAGAAAAACGAGGACAAACTTGTCCAATACCTCCAGCGAACTCAGGGCCTCGAGAAGGAAGGCCCACTAGAACAACAAGGGTCAACTAGACAACGTGAGAACAAGGATGCGAGCCTGGAACTTATCTGGGAACGCAAAAGAAGCCGCACTCTGCCTCGACATGTGCCTCGAGGTCGCAGTCGGAGTCGAGACCGAGACCGCCACCACAGTCGGCATGACGAGTCCCCTCAGCGTCATAGGTCGCGCCATAGGCAGGATCAGTCTCCTCCGCGATCTCATTGGGAAGAAAGATCCAATCACCGAGGAGGAGGATTCGAAGGGTACGGGATGCTCACCACCCCGTTCACCAAGGAGATATGTGAAGCTCGCCTCCCAAGCCACTATAAGGTACCAAGTATTTTACCTTATGATGGCCAAAGGGACCCGAGGAATTTCCTTGGTCAATACCAGTATAGCATGTGGAATCAAAGGCTCAACGATGTCCACATGTGCAAAGTTTTCCCCGAGCTCTTGGTCGACACCGCTCGGGTGTGGTTCGATAGTCTACCACCGTGAACCATTGGCTCGTATGACAAGCTAGTGGAGGTCTTCAAGCGAAGATTTTATTCAAAAGGCGAAGCCAGAGTACACCCTGGCACAAATCCTGACGATCAAGCAGGTAGAGGGTGAATCCATCAATGACTTCTTGACAAGATTCAATCAGGAAGCCTTGAAGGTTGATGAGGCCAACGACGTCCTCATCATCTCGGCATTTGAAAACGCACTACGACCTGGTGCTTTATATCGGGAGCTCATAAGGCGAGAGCCCCAAACCCAGTCTGAGCTCTGGAAGACAACCGATGAGTACGCCCGTGCTGATGATGCTGATCGGAGGAAACACGATCAGGATAGGAGCGAATCATCTGGCAAGAAGAAGTAGGCCACAAATCGCAGAAACCAGAGTTCAGGTCGGTGTAGCGTTCACGACAGGCTACAGAAAGGTCAGCTGGAGTCCAGACTGAGACCTCGCCAAGGTATTGAGTCTGGGTTGGGACCTCGGCAAAAATCTCGACCAAGCTCAATACACTCCTCTAACAAAGCCAAGGGTAGATATCTACGAACTTCATACAAATATGTTCGAGAAACCTCTACCCATGCAGAGGCCGGCTGATCGCCTGTCTAAGAAGCGCTACTGCTCTTTCCACAAAGATCATGGCCATGACACAGAGGAATGCAGGGACCTCGCTGAGAGCATTGAAGCCTTGGTGCAAGATGGTACCCCCAAAAGGTATCAAGGCATGGCAATGGGTAGGGCACGAATTAGCGACGTCGTAACCGGGGAAAGGATGGCTGCAATCTCAGTCAAACAAAAAGACGAAGCAGGACCCCGATGATGATGAGGATGACACTCCCAAGTTCAATGGGATAATTGAGGCCATACTCGGACTGCCCCTTGGACAGACGAAGTCCTCCTTGAAGGCCGAAGCTCAGAGCCCTAGCTCGGAGGAGCCCACAAACAAAAGGCTAAAGAGAGAGGAGGCCATCCTTCTCCAAAGTCGATCCGGTCCTGGCTAAGACTCCACACCATGACGCCATCGTTATCTAGGCCGGAGTTGCAAACAATCTGGTACATCGTATGTTCGTGAACATTGGAGCTTCTGTCAGCGTTCTCATTAGAACGTGCTTCGATAAATTGAGCATTGATGCAGTTCGGTTAACCCTGGCACCGCTGCCATTATGGAGCTTCGCACAAGACGAAACATGACCTGATGGAGTCATAAGCCTGCCCGTCACGGTAGGGTGATCTCCATCGAGCTCGACCATATCGGTCCAGTTCTTTATGGTGCAAGCCCCGTCACCCTATAATGTCATACTTGGAAGGGATTTCCTGAATGCGGTCAGAGCCGTCTGCTCGATTTATCACCTGATGATAAAGATCCCGACAAAAAATGGAGTGGTCACGGTTAGAGGCGACTAGAAGTGGGCAAAAGAATGCATGCAGATCGCGTTGCGAGGTGCTGAGATAACGGAGCAGCACAACCATGCATAACAATCAAGGCAGATTGCAGAGCTGGAACAAGAGAAGACACTGTCTGCCCAAGCTCCCTTGACTGAGGAGGTCCCATTGTATGACGATGAGCCCACTAAGATCGTCAAAGTTGGATTTGTCGGACCACCTCAACTCAAGCTGCAGATGATCCAGCTCCTCAAGGAGTACAAAGATGTCTTCTCATGGACACCCATTGACATGACTGGGGTGTCTCTAGAAATCATTACTTACAGGCTTAATATCGATCCTAGCATTAAGCCGGTGAAGCAAAAACATTGACAGTTCACCGCAGAAAGAAGGTGGCCGTCCATGACGAAGTGAAGCAGCTACTCCAGGCAAAAATTATGTTCGAAGTCAAGTACCCGATCTGGATAGCCAACCCGATGATGGTTCGAAAAGTTGGGGAAGGGTGAAAGATGTGTATTGATTATACCGATCTCAATAATCATTGCCCAAAAGATTATTATCCCCTACTCAACATAGATAAGAATGTAGAAGCCCTAGTTGGCTATAAACTTTTTTTTTTAGACTTGTATAAAGGGTACCATCAAGTATTAATCAGTAGTGAGGACACCCCCAAAATAACTTTTATTACTGATTTTGAGTTTTTTGCATGTAGAAAGTGTTGGCCCAGAAAGCACTAACACGCGTAGGAGGGAGGGGGTGAATACGTGTGTAGAGGATTTATCATCTTTTTCGAATTTTAAAGCGAATTACAGAAAACCCCTCTATAAGAAAATTGCTTGAGCTTAGACCGAGCGACTTTTTCTAAGCGAAAAAGGTCGCTCACTCCGAGCTTAGAGCGAGCGGAATTTGGTGAGCAGTAAAGTGCTTGAGAAAAACACTTACTTTTAAAAACAGTCTGTTTGCTTAAGTGTGAGTGTGTGGGTTATGCAATAAGCAAAGCAGTAAAGACTGAATGAAAGGAAAGCAAGTAAGGTACACAGAGATTTATAATGGTTCAGAGACTGAAACTCCTACGTCCACTCCTCTTCCAACTGGAAGGAAATACCACTAACAAACGTTAGGGTGCTCGGTTCTTCTGTCCCCGGAAAGACGGTGCCCGGTACCTCGGTCCCCGGAAAGACGGTGCGCAGAACTTGCATCATCTGGCTGAACGTTGAGGGAATTCGGTCTCACTCGGGACTGGTACAAGGGTTGTTGAATCTCAACAAAGATCTCTAACTAAAAGATAATCCTTTTACAATGATAACAAAAAGAAAGTAGGACTATCTTCTTCCTAAGTGTTCAAGTTAGATACAAGAACACCTAAGGTATGAAGATCTACTAACTTCTTAGAACTAAGAATGTTCTAAGGAACTCAACAAGACACAACTCTAAAACTTAGAAGATATTTTTGAGTTCAAACTTAGAGTTGGAAGATTTGAGAGCGATTTAAGCTTGAGAAAGATTTCTGTAGAGTTTCGACTTTTTGATCGCGAGAGTTGAGTTCTATCTTCCTGGTCTCGATCTTCAGTATTTATAGGAGAGGTTGGCAAAATGACCGTTAGATAGAAGCCATTTGTCCAACGTCTCTTCCTCCATAATTTTTGAAGTTCGCGGATGTGATTGGGTTAGGTGCAAACTTCATCCTTTTCTGCAGTCAAATCTGTACTAGGATGTACTATGAAGATTTGCAAATTGACTTGCAAAGCAGTTGGCTATCCGCGCGCTGACATGTATTCATGTGACACTGAATAACATTAAATGTGTGCGCAGACATTCGCTTGGGGTTGCGGTCGCTTCACACGAAGTGAAACCTTAATCTCTTCAGTGCTTTGTCAGAGCTTTATGAGCTTTAACTCCTATTGGAACATTCCATTCACTTTGTCTTTGCTCGGATAAATCTTCGCTTGAACTAACTCGCTTGACAAACCGCTTGGCCGAAGCTCGCTTGAAGAGTCTTCGCTTGGCACTATGTTCCTTGCTTGAATATAGCTCCTGACAAGATCGCTTGAAGTCTTCGCTTGAGGTTTTCCGCTTGAGTTGATAAGTCGCTTGAACACCAGAGCGGGAACACTTCGCTTGACAGTATTCGCTTCAAAGATTCCACTTGAACATTTCCACTTGAGAAGAATTCGCTTGAGCTGGGAACTTTGTGCGATAACACTGGAAACCGCTTGGCCATTAAGTCGCTTAGCATACATCCGCTTCGACTAGAGTCTTCGCTTGGTAGGAAAAACACTTGATAAAATTGAAGTTCCCTAACAAGTGAACTTCTCTAATACATGAAAAGATTACAAGTGTCCTACCGCTACGGGGAATTAAGAAATTAAGACTATGAATATTTAGCTAAGGGGCTTTGGTATAATCAAAATAATTAATCCATTTTATTAATGATAGATACCCCCTTAACTAAATATCCCAACAATTTCCCCTTTTTGATGATACCAAAGCTAGACTGAAATATAAGCGAATTAAGAATTCGTTAAGGTATCAAAGCAAAAAAAAAAAAATGCTATACACTAGTATAGCAAAACATATACATCTTCACTATCTTAAGGTATCAGAGCATAAGAAAATATTAGCTTAAAGGTATTCAAGCGAATTACAGTGAAGGTATAAGAGCAAAAACAATAAACAATTGAAATGCTATAAAATGGCAAATCAGAGCATAGAATTGTGCTATAAAAATTTCAGCATCATAGGGAACATATAGTTCACTACAGTATAAGAGCACAAATAAAAGCATGTATAGCAAAGCATATTAGATCTGTTACAGAAGCATGTTAAGCTATACGCTATGAGGAATCGAGAATTACCAGATTCCGAGAATTTGCTAGAGGGCATTAGAGCATAAATCACACTATGAGACAGAGTGATATGCCTGGTATCAGAGCGATCAATTGAATTCCCTATTTGATATCTGAGCAATTTATAAGTCTTTCTAGACTTAGCGAATTCCCCCTTGACCGAATAACTCATCTGCAAAATAGCAAACGTTAGTGCAATAAAGAATATGCCCCGTATCTTAAGTCGTTAATCTAAAGCGAGAAGATAAAAAGACAATGAGTTATTGTCAGGGATAAATGATAGATCACTTTTAAATTGATGCTCCAAAATGTGTACATTTTACAAGTGATCTAACTAGCAAAATTATGAGCAAAATGTAAAGACATAGCTAGATACACCTAGTCTAGTCTCTTCCTGATGGTTTCAATCCGTAGGCGGTATAGCAGTTGATCTTCGCTTGGGTGCAAGCGGACACATTTCCTCTAATTTCCTTCTTCGCTATCACCCACGTTACCTCATCATCAATCTTCCTTCGGTCGGGCAAGACGCTTCCGGGGACAACAGGTGGCAACAAGTATCTCTTGATAGGGACTTTGAAAAGGGCATCCCCTGCACAGCTTAGAATTGAAGTCCAGAGCGATTTGTAGTAGTCTTTCATCATCTCTACAAACGCTATTTGAGGGCGATCTGTCTTGTTGATTCCCCAATGGTGGTGCAGCTTCTGGAATCGAATCTCTGCCTTCTGCCATAGTCTAACCAGCCTTTCAGGGACATACTCAACCACTTCTCGAATATAGTGCGACTCCACAAACTGTTGAGTATCCCTTGCAGAGAGTAGATATTTTCCTCTTCATCTCTTGATATGACTCTTTCAGCCCTTCGCTCCCAAAATCAGGCTTCAGACTCCTTATCACCTCTACCAAAAACTCCCTTGCCTCCTTGTCCTGGTGATTATTCTCCGTCTCCGCTATCATCTTTACTGCTATAACCCCTTGAGAGTATAGCTCCAATACGTTCCTCTCTTCTTGATCTTGCAGCACATAACGGATACACGTTTCCTTGAACTGGATTCTCACCCTCGCATAGAAGTCACTTTTAATATCCTTCCTCATCTGGGCTCTAAGTGCTTTAGCCTTTGACTCCTTTGCGGCATCTCGCTTTGCTTTCTTTGCGGCAAACTCATCCTTTTCTCAACACGCTTTCGCTTAGCTGGCTTCTCTTTCGCTTGCTCAACGACAACAGCCATTACATGAGCATAATCCTTAGCGGGCTCTTCCATCTGATCATCCAGAATAACATCCAAACGAGCCGCTTCTAACTCAGCTTCTAGCTCCGCTTGATCATCAGCAAACTCTAACCTTCGAGCGACTTCAGGTTGTGGAGTGGGTTTGGCAATTTGAGCTTGAACGGTCTCGACAGCACTGCTCTTGACTACTTCGCTCTGCTCAGGTTGCGGCTCAATGATTGCAACTCCCTTAGCCTTGGGTGCAACTTGGAGCGACTTCTCTCCTTCTTCCCCCTTGTTGTCGCGACCGCGAGAGGGTCCAGCTCCACTTCGCTCCATTCGACCCTTCTTGATCGCTTCTTTGACTCCGAGCTCTACCTTTCAACATTTGACCCATAACGGAGTGAGCATACTTTGGCACTTCGGACTTAAGAAACGCACTCAGAATGGCCTTGATGTAGGGGCCAAGCTGTAAACTCTTCTCAATAGCATCTATGATCTGGGCATCCGAAGCCCCTTCATCTTGGATCGGCTCACTTCTTCCCTAGTTGGAGCGAGCACATTCACTCCGTCAGTGATCAGCCTTTGAATTTCCTCTTTAAGCTCTTGCTGATCCTGAATCATCTTCTCTCTCTCCTCTAGCGCTAACTCCTTAGCCGATAGGAGATTCTCATTCTCCTCCAACAATCTTCGCTTCTCAGCTTCACTTGCTTCATTAAAAGACCTATGCAAAGCCAACTCCTTATTCACCTTGGACAGCTCCTCCTCGAGCGAATTTTGAATTTCCACGGCCTTTGCAAGTTGGCCATTCATTGATTGACAGGAACTCTCAAACTCATCGATCCTAGTTGCTGCAGCCTTCTAAACTACATCTAACTCCGATTTCAATGATTGGATCTCTCCATCTAGGTCTTTGATCCTTATACCAGCAGCAGTTTGGGCATCCTTCGGATTCTGGGCAATCAAAAGCAATTCCTGCAGATTGGGCACTCTTGCTGGGACAAGCTGCCTTATGTTCGGGTATTTTGGCAGCAACTTCTCCTCCATCTTCTGCCAGGCAGCTCCAAGATCTACCATCTCATGAAAACTGGAAAACCCAAAGTATGAAAGGGTTTTTACTTCCAAAGCAATCAGCTCTTCTTTGTTGTACCTATCCAATGCCGAAAATATCTTGTAAAATTCAGTCCCGCGGACAGTGGCATAGTCCAGCAGCTCTCCAAAGTATTCTTTCATCTCTGCGCTCAGCTCTACTTTCTCAAAGTGATGAGCAATGTCACTTCTCAACTTCTCTTTCTCAACTTCCAGCAAGTTCGCTTGACTTTCGCCGGTATCCATCTCATTGTCACTTGGCAGATCTCCTAACTGACACTCTCTCTCTTCTTCCTCCAGAAATGCCATATAATCATCCTTTGCTCCTTCAACGAGCAGATCTTCAACGAATGCTTTGCCTTTATCGAGTGAAGTTACTTGAGAGACTGGGTCCAGAGCGGACTTCTCTAGAGCAGGAATGTCCAGAGCGGACAAGTCCCGAGCGAGCGGGGTAACAGAATCACCAAGCGAACTAGAATTTGCTTCAATCTTCAGATTCACTCCGCTTGGAATTTGGACATCTTCTTCCCTTCGATCTTCCTCCTCTTCTTCATTCACTTCCTCTCTTTCTTCTTCTACTCCTACAAACTCTTCTTCTCCTTCTCCTATATCTTCCTCTTCTCCGCCTTCAATATCCACTTCTTTCTCCTGATCATCCTCCAATACTTCTGTCTCCTCTGAATCAGCTTCTAGTTCATCAGATTCAGGAACTTCTTCATCATCTCCTTCATATTCTAATTCGCTTTATGAGAAAGAAGTACTATCAGAGCGAGTCCTATCTCCTTCTGACTCGCTGTCTCAGGATCGCTTGATCCAATCGCTTGCAATGGTCCAACCTCTATTATTGGAATAAGAAATTTTCTTTCTTTTAAGAGGCTCGGGATCCTCTTCATCAGCCTCCTCCTCTGGCTCATCCACAAGAGAACGCTTCTCCATCTTCTTCGCTTTCTTCTTCGTGGGCTTCTTCGCTTGCACTTTCTTGCCAGGTGAATTCGCTTTCTCCTTTGCTGAAAGCGGAATAAGCAACAATACTAACTCCTCGCTTATCATCTCATCCTAATTCCTTTTATAGAGCGATCTCTTTACTGGGGCGAAGCTAAAGCGATCATCGAAAAACTCTCCTCTTCCACCTGTGTTCTGCAACTTCAACATTGCTTGGAATATGGCGTTCCCGAAGCGGATTGTGGTGTTTGTCGAAAACTTGAACAAACCCTCCTTCTTCACTGTTGCAGCAACCCTCCACCCACTGACTAACCACAAATCTTCCCCAATTGAACTGCTTCCCTTCTAGCTCATCCATCAACGCACATAGGACCCTTAGCTTAATCTGGGAGACAATGGTGTGACTCCCTGCATGACTAAACAAGATCTTGGTCACTATGTTGTAGAGCTTCTTGGAGATAGGCTTGAGATGCTTCATCCGCGTCTTCCGAAAAATAGCACGAGGATCTTCTGAGAACCCCCGCAACATCTCTGTCATCTCGTCACTCCCGGTGCTTTCTACATCAAATCCTGTGCAGCGAAGACCAAGCGCTTCCGTAACATCCGCAATGTTTAGAGGAGTGGAAATACGGGTATCTGGGTAGTTAGGGTTTATTTGGGATACTGAGGTTGTGAGGGTGTCGGAGTTGAAATTTCCGAAGAACTCGACTATTGGAACTGGGTATATGAGAGGTGGCGAACTTGTGAGGAACGTGGCTAAGCCGGTGACTGAGATAGAATTTCCGACTACACCATTGTCAGTGTGGAAGGAATCTAAAGAAATGTGTAGCTCCACTAAGATATGCTCCTTAAGAGCGGGTTGTTGAGAACGGAATAGGTGGAACATCGTAGGTGGTTTGGTTTTGTGTGCCATCGGAAAATATTTGCTGTGACTTTAAAAGCTTGAAAGTCTTCAATGGCAGGTGTCGGGAATTTTTGCTAAGTGTCGAGAGTGTTGGCGTATGAGAGAAGATTTAAGGATTTTTGAATTTTGGATGAAGTATATATAGGTTTTGGGGTGATCAATCGTGTCCATCGATTTAGGATGTGATTCTTTGAATTTGTGGATAGGATTAATCTAGAGATTTGAAAAGTTGCGCTGGTAGGTGCACAATTGGATGGTTGAGATCTCCCCTAAAGATCGGACGGTTACGGATTCATGGGAGGACGTGTCTCAACAGTGAAAAGTTTCTGCAAAAGGCGCGTCGTGTCAAACTCGAGCGAACTTCCTCAAGAGAACTTGCTTGAGCGAATTTCTTTTGAGCGAACAATTCTTGAGCGATTCGCTTGAATTTTCTCAAGCGAGAATTTTCAAGCAATTCGCTTGGAATTCTTCGAGCGATTCACTATAGCTTTTTCTTAAGCGATTTATGTAGAGGCGATTTTTCATAGAAGCCACTTGTAAGTGTCTCAAGCAACATTAAAGTGATTAATAAGAGATTCTTTTAAGGATTTGCTTGAGCGACTTTTGATTCGATAAAGTATCAGCTTCTATTAAAAATTGCTTAACATCTTTTGAAAGAGAAAATAATAAAGCGAATAGAGAAAAGCGATTAGACTTGTTCTTTGAGAACATTTGGTTGAATCGCTTTGCTTAAGAGAGTTTTCATGAACTTCGAGAGCGACCCGTTTTTTCAGGGTCTGCAGAGCGTAGTGTCTTTCTCTCAAGTGAAAACCTCTTAGAATATAAGCGTCAACACTTTACTA
>JAOWBJ010093118.1:0-15298 GCA_028566335.1 Monarda citriodora | reverse complement strand
TTTATTTCGCATGATTTACTTTCTGTATGTCTTTAGCCTTAGCCAGTTTAGTTAAATTTCATGTTTTTAGTTAATTTCAGTTCCCCGTCTTTACTTTTAAAGCGTGGCAGCATCGCCAAAACCCTAGTGTAGAAAAACGTATCAAAAATTGGGCAACACATATCCTCGTGGGATCGACATTCGGACTTCCATATACTACCTAATAGTATTTTGGGAAGCTGAATAAATTTATTGAGGGGAAAGGGACGAGCCTACGACACTCGTGATCTTTCATTGTGAACATCTGTTTCCGTTCCCTTCAGGTGTATTGATGACCCTGACCGGGTCTGGGGCCATTGTCCGCACGGGGACCGAGCCTTGAATCCAAAGGACCTCGTTGAATGCGATCAAGGGCACTTCGCCGGTTTTGTTCCCGGTCGTCGCGGTTCCGCCTTCCTCGATCTTCGACCTTCTTCCTGTCTGATGGCTCGCCTTTCTCGGCTTCGCGCTTTCTGCGGTCAGCATCGTCAGCTCGCGCGAACCGATCTGCAATGTTCCATAACTCCGAGGCTGTCCTCGGCTTGGCTCGTACGATCTCCTTATATAGGGCACCAGGTAGGATGTTGTTCTGGAAAGCAGAGATGAGTAGGAGATCGTTGATGTCTTCAACCTTCAAACTCTCATGGACGAAGCGAGTCATGGAATCACTAATGGGCTCGTTCCGTCCTTGTCGGATAGTAAGGAGATGGGCCGAGGTCACCCTAGACTCGGATTTTTGGAAAAACCTCCTATAGAAGGCCTTCATCAAGTCTCGGTAGGACTTGATGCTGCGGGCTGGTAGGCTGTCAAACCACCTTCTAGCGTTTCTGATCAAGAACTCTGGGAATACCTTGCACATGTGGGTGCCAGTTAGGTTGTTGTTGATTGAGGCGTACTTATATTGGGATAAGAAATCTAGGGTGTTTCGTATCCCATCATACTGCTGGATGTTCGGTGCTCGATACTTCTCTGGGAGAGGCGTATTGAGTATCCGATCAGAGAACAGCGTAAGAATCCATCCATACCTATCGATTCCATCCACAGCGAACTCCAGTTCATCGTCGGATGGGGTACCCGCATGGTGATGCCTCGGAGGATGGCGAACATGGTCTCGCTTATCCCCATGGTAATCCTGATCCCTCCGATGAGAGCATGGCCTATCTTCCCTACTTAGGACCTTTAAACTAGGTTCAGGATTCTTCTTCGGATGAGATGAAGCAGCACCTTCTATATTGCGGTTCCGAGGACGAGGCCCATCCTTGTGTTATTGTTGGGGTTCTGTCCTCTTTTCATGTATTCGGTGAGCCTATCACGGTTTTCCTCAAGGAAACCCTTGATAGCCTCGTCAAAGTTCTGGGCTAGGAATTGCTGAGGATCCTTCTTAGCCTCGTTCCTGTGCGAAGGAGACCCCTCGCTGTACTCGTCACTAGGATCGTGGACAAAGTACTCCATGTCTTCTTTGGGGGTCGGATCCCTCATAGGTTGTTTCTCCGGGTTTCTTTCCGGCTCCGGTTGCTTGTCGGGCTGCTTCTCGGGTTGCTTTTCGGCCTCCTTCTCGGGTGGTTGAGTGGAGGCGGTAGAATCACCCTGCCCAGCTGTATTGGTCTTGGATCTCGTAGGTCTTGCCATCGTTTCTTTTCTCAAAGCTTAAGAATCGTTAACACAAGAAAAAGGTTCCCACAAACGGCGCCAGTGATAGATTCTGGTTTTGAGAATTTAGAAGAACGTGCAAGAATGTAAGAGAACACAAGAATTACATGGTTCGATCCTTGGGTTTGGATCTACATCCACGGGAGGAGAAGAAAAGTGTGTATAGTATTTTGAGAGTACAAGAGAGCGTATCTTTCGATCTATGCTACACCCTATTTATAGGTATAGGGTTTTACATATTCAAGGAATCTAATCCTATCACAACACTAATTTAGATGAGCCTCGTCCGCCGGGCTCGGGGTTATACCTTAAGGTTTGTTGCGATCTCCCGGAATTGGTGGAATCTCTTAGATTTGTTGTAATCTTCCGAGTAATCCTATCCCTGCTTGGAGTCTTGTACGGACCGAGCCTTTGAGAGTGGGCCGGAGATCCAAGGCCGAGGCTCTGGGCCTTGAGATTGGGCCGAGCCTGGGGCTGCTGGGCCTAGCCTTCGTTCGGGCCGAAGACCATGGGCCGAGGCTCTTGGGCCGTGAGGTTGGGCCGAGGCTTAGGTGATTGGGCCATATCCTATCAGTGACTATTATTGTAAGCGAATTCTACTAAGGGTAAAGCGGGCTCTCAGTGACCACTCTGGTCAAACACCACGGACCTCAACATATCTTCTAGCGTTTGGATAGTCCGCTCAGACTGTCCATCGCTCTGGGGATGATAAGCTGAGCTAAAATTTGGCTTGGTCCCTAACTCGCTCTGTAAGCTTCGCTATAACCGCGAAGTGAACTTCGAATCCCTATCTGAGGTAATCGATCTTGGCACTCCATGCAAACGGACAATCTCTCGCACATACAACTAAGCGAGCTTTTCCGAAGTAAAAGTCACCGCTATAGGAAGGAAGTGAGTGCTCTTCATTAAGCGATCTACTATTACCGAAATGAAATCGTTTCCTCTTCTTGACTTTGGTAGCCCTACTACAAAATCCGTAGCAATGCGGTCCCACTTCCATTCAGGGATCTCTAGTGGTTGTAACTTTCCGTAGGGACACTAGGCATCGCCTTCACTTGTTGACAAACAAGGCACTTCCTTACGTAAGCCGCTACATCTAGCTTTATTCCTTCCCACCGAAATTTCCCTTTCAAATCTTGGTACATCTTGTTGTTGCCAGGGTGAGCGGTATATGGGGTATATTGGGCTTCACTCAGGATTTCGCTCCTAAGCTCTTCGCTCGAGGGTATAAACAATCGTCCGCTCATCGTGAGGGCATTATCTGCTTCCTCCTGGAACGCTCCGGGCTTTCCCATCCTCAATTATGTCCGCTTCTTTTTAAGGACCTTGTCCTTCCTTTGAGCCTCAACTATTCTCTCTCAAGTCGGGTGTTATAGCTAACGTAGCGATCATTTCCACTCTTGTCGTGGGCGGGGGTAAAACCTCTAACTTCATCTTCTCGAGCTCTCTCGCAAGCGTTTTCGCTTCGGTAAGTATACTAGCTAGCTTGGGTGAAGCCTTTCGGCTCAGAGCGTCCGCCACGACGTTGGCCTTCCCGGGGTGATAGTTAATTCCGCAATCGTAATCCTTGACTAGCTCTAGCCATCTCCTCTGCCTCATATTGAGGTCTCTTTGCTCGAAGAATTACTTAAGACTCTTGTGATCCGTATAGATCTCACATCTTACCTCGTACAAGTAGTGTCTCCAAATCTTTAAAGCATGCACTACGGCAGCTAGCTCTAGATCGTGGGTCGGGTAATTCTGCTCGTGAGGCCTAAGTTGCCGCGAGGCGTAAGCGATCACTCTCCTGTCTTGCATCAACACACAATCGAGCCCACTCTTGGACGCATCGGTGTAAAGCACATATTCCTTATTTTGTTTGGGAACCGCTAAAATAGGGGCGGTGGTTAACTTCTCCTTGAGCTCTTGGAAACCCGCTTCGCACTCTAACGTCCACTCAAACTTTGCTCCCTTATGAAGCAATAGGGTAAGCGGCCTCGCTATACGGGAAAATCCCTCTATGAATCTTCGGTAGTATCCTGCTAGTCCGAGGAAGATCTGAATCTCGTTTGGCATGGTTGGAGCCTTCCAATTCTGGATCACTTCTATCTTGGCGGGGTCAACTTAGATTCCTTTGGAGGAGACGATATGGCCAAGAAACATTACTTCGTTAAGCCAGAACTCGCACTTGCTAAACTTAGCGAACAATCTTTCCGCTCTCAACGTGCCTAAAACCGCCCTCAAATGCTCTTCGTGCTCCTTCGAACTGTTCGAACATATGAGTACGTCATCAATGAAAACGAGAAAAAAATTGTCCAAAAAGGGGTGGAACACTCGGTTCATTAAATCCATGAACACCGCTGGGGCGTTAGTGAGGCCTAAAGGGACAACTACGAACTCGTAGTGACCGTAGGGGGTTCGGAAAGCGGTCTTGGGAATATCCTCCGCTCGCACTTTCAATTGGTGATAACCCGAACGCAAATCAATCTTTGAAAAGACGCTCACTCCTCTAAGCTGGTCAAACAAGCCATCTATCCTCGGGAGCGGGTACTTATTCTTCAACGTAAGCTTGTTGAGTGCGCAGTAATCTATACACATACGCATGGATCCATCCTTTTTCTTTACGAATAAAACGGGGGCTCCCCACGGCGAAACACTTGGGCGAATGAATCCCAGATCCATCAATTCTTGTAGCTGCACCTTGAGCTCTTCTGGAGCCGCTCCGGGCTCTAGATCGATTGTGAACTCCACCTTTCGATCCGGGGGTAGTCCGGGCAACTCGTCAGGAAATACGTCCGGAAACTCACGCACTATGTCAACATCTTCCACTCGCGGGTGGTTCTTCCCTTCCTCGTTTCTGCTCACGTAAGCGAGGTAAGCCGGGTTCCCTCTTCTTCTTAGGTTTGTCACTTGGATCGCTGAAACGATTGCTTTACGACCTCTCATCGAGATTCCTTGGAACGCGGTAGCCTCTTGGCCGGGAAATTGAAACGAAATCTCCATCTCTTTACAACGAATGGTGGCAAATTTCGCCGCTAGCCAATCCATTCTGAGGATAACGTCTACGCTGGTTAGAAGCATTACGCTAAGGTTTTGCGCTACTAACTTAAGAGATCCTAAGATTATTTCGAGGTTCAAGCACTGGAGATTTAGAAAAATTCTCCCTCCTACTCGTGAAACAACGTTTTAAGGTGGCCTTAAGGGTTCGGTGAGCAGTTCTAAGTTATCTACGTTGGCCTCAGAAATAAAGAGTGTGACGCTCCCGTATCAAACAAAATCATAATAGGAATGCCATGAAGAGTTCCCATACCTACCAGATCCCCTTGTCCTTTGGCGAGCGGCTGCTTGGAGGAACTCGCTCTCCCTTCGTTCTGTTGCCTCTGAAACTGGCGGAATTGTTGGTTTTGGGGAGGAAGAAGGGTAACAGGTCCCGGTTGCGCTTGGATGGCGTGAAGCTGCTGTGGTGGCGGTGCGAACCTCGGGGCGGGGTTCGAACGGCATTGGCAATTAGGGCAGTGGCTGGCATAGTGGCCGGGCCTCCCACAAGTGTAGCAGTTGTTGCTGCCCGCTTGACATCCTCCTTCGTGAAAGCGTTTGCATCTGGGACACGGAGCGGGCGCTCGGACGCTCTGGCTGAGGGGGAGCGGATTCGCCGGTCTTTGAAGCGGTGGGCGTGGCTGGCCTGTCCATGGTCGCTTGCGGCTTCCATCACCGCCATCGTTCCACTTCCGCTTCTCTCCTTGAGCACTGGAGCCGATTGCTCGCTAGGCATAGCAGCCTCAATATCTAGCGCTCGACTGAGCGACTCCGCATAGCACAGCCCTCCGTGGCTCGCTAGCGGCATTCTGATCTCGGGCCTTAGCCCCGCGCAAAACTTTTCAGCCATCTTCTCGTCCGTATCTACTTGATTTGGCGCGAAGTGAGACAACTCGCAAAACTTCCGGTCATACTCGGTGACCGTCATCTTTCCTTGTTTGAGGCTGTAGAACTCGGCCTCCCTCTACTTCCTATAACTCTTTGGTACGTACTTATCGTACACAACATCCTTAAAGTCTTCCCACGTGAAATTATCCGCTTGTTCAGGGGTCATGATTTTTCTTCTTGCCTCCCACCAGAAGTCCGCAAAGCCAGTCATTTGAAAGGCGACTCAAGCTAGACGCTCTTGGTCGCTGCACCTCAAGAAGTTGAAGATGCGCTCTAGGGCTCTCAACCACAGCTCGGCACTCGCTGGGTCGCCCATCCCGTCAAACGATGGGGGATTCGATCGGAGGAACAGCTCCTCAATTCTCCTATCCGGGAGCAGATTAGCATCCGCGCCCCCGTTAGCACCGGGAATTTGTCTCACAACTCTTCGCGGTCGCTGTATCCTAAAAAGTAAAATCTTAGAAATTCATTCGTAAAGTGCTTCAAACGGGAAGCGAGGACCTAGGTCGCTCTGAATAGTTTATCGCATGCTCGGAAAGCGATAAAGGATAACATCATGCTCGCACGGTCACGACACTTAAGAAAAACCTTTCGCTTTGTCACTTATTCGCTTAACTATGTTCCGTAGGCCATAGTAGCCTTAGATTTTTCATGAAATTGCTTAGTCCGCTTGCAGCGAAATAATTCGCTTCACTATCTAGGTGATCTTAAAAGCCATCTTTCTAATCAGTCCACTATGTTCGTAAGCAACGCTTCATTCTCAAGCGATCATAAGTAATTGTTCAAGCTCTCTTTCTATGTTCAAGCATCTCATACACCATTTAGTTCGGATCAAGTTTGGAAACCAGGATACTATTCACACCATTCACATAGAGCACGTAGTCAATAATATTCACATAAACAAGCAAGTTTTCCTAAGCACATATAGTTCACATATGGAGTTAATTTCACATAGGCCACATAAGTCACGTAAGTACAAATATCCACATAGACAAGCAATTTCCTAACACATTGTCAAGCAAGATAACTAAGCGTCCACTACCTTTCTAAGCGTACCTCAATTCCGTTGAGCAGGTCGGGTCGTGGTGGCGGGTTTTGCGGAGGAACCTTACAGTAACCAACTTAACTTAACGAAGAAAAATGACACTTGGGTTTCAGAACGAACCAAAAGCTCTCATACCACTGTTGTAACCACCCGGGCCTGAATTAAGGAAAACTGGGCCCGAAGAGTCGCCACGTGTCGTATGAAAATCAATGTAGCAAATATTCTTGGGTCAAGCGGAAAACATGTATTGAGCGGATAGGGTTACTTGCTTGGTATTTTGTCTTTGGAGCTCGTTTAGGGCTATTTCTTTGAAAGCGAATTCATTTGAAAGCCTTAGGATTTTTCCGAAAAGAGGCCGCTCGCAGGCTCTTGCCCGGCCGAGCGATTTAGCAAGTCGCTTATGAACAATAAAGGGATCACTTTGAAAATAGTTCCATCTTTGCTTATTACTCAAAAACTTATGTATTTCATCTTACAAGGGTAATTGAATAAGTAAAACTGAAACGGTTGAATAAGTACAGTGGAAGCGATTTAAGTCGCTTGGCAAAATGATAGCGGAATCAATAACTTGAGCGATCTCATCACTCGTAAAGTTTCAAAATGAAAACATGATCTAAAAGCCGAAGATGATGGCTAGTTCTACAGTGAGCACTTACTGAATTACAAAATAAGCAACCGGGAGTGGCTCCACGGTGCGTCTTTATCACAAGGAATGCCCTAAGGGCTATCCAGTAGAAAGAGGAAAAGAAAGATAAGAGAGATCTGGCACCAAATATCAAGGTGAAAAAGGCTTTAGGGACAGATCCTTATGAGCGAAATTGGTCTAAGACCGGATCTTTATGTGCGAAATCGACATATACAAGTATGATGAATTGTACCACCAAGTGCCTTTTCACGAAACCGCTTCCAACAAAACCCACTCGCCACCGCTTCCATCTCGACCATGACTTGCTCAACCTGCACACAGGGAAAACGCGTACAGGGCTGAGTACTTTGAAGCACTCAGTGGACACTTTGCCCGAAATCACTTCACAAGTAAAAAGATAATAAGGAACAACACCATAAAATAGAACAGCCTTGACTCGTGAAACCTTCTTTACTTTACATCCTTGTCTTTGCCATATCTGCCCTTAATAACCTGATCTAGGGAGGTTGGCCACCCTCAACTAAGAACCTCGATCGCTTGCCTGAGCAAAGCGAACCTAGTGCACTACCTAAGCAACACATGCTCAGGTCGATCGTAACATGAAACCTTGGCACACAGCCGACATATAGGCCTTATAGAACTCATAGCATCACCACAACAACTTTAAAGAGAGCGACTTAGAAATCCGCTCTGAGTAAACTCACTTTAAAAGAATATCAAAGAATATCCGCTCGGCGACTAGTCGCTCGAGGGTTTTAACCCACTTTAGGGTGCTTAGTTTAGAAAGCCCACCTTTGGTTGCTCAAGTGATGGTCGCATCACAGTCTCGCTTACCGCTCTTCTTTCACGTTCCCTTAAGAAAACAAGAGCGAAAATACTCATAAGGAATATACTTTTGACTAAGACATTAGTTCGCTTTGGCTAACTCATTGCTTCGACCAAAAAGGCTGGAGCGAATTTGGCTATCCTTCTTATAGACTTCTAACAGAATATCCTTACTCATTTTTCTTACTACAAGAAAAGCCTTTATAGAGAATAGAATTTCCTAATCTTTCAAAGGTAATGTTCGGGGCTAAACTAGGGTAGAAACATTTTTCTCTTGGATCATTTTGGTGCTCAGTGAAAACAAAAATAACTCTTAGATTTTTTTGTAAGCGGAGAAAACTCATTTGGGTAGAGAAATCCATAAACCTTGGTTCAGTTCTTCCAAACATTTGTCACAACAACTTGAAAACTTAAAAATCTTAAGAGATAACTTCCAAAGTAAATGTAGCCAAAATGTAACGGAAATTTAGTAAGAGCACGAAAATCATCGTTTGTTTTGAAAGGATTTTCTTGCTAGGCTTTTGAGTGAAATACTTAGACATTGGAGAAAAATGGTTGGGGTTTTACCTTGAAACTTCAACTTCCGAAGGACTAACTCTCAGTTGGTTCTTCTTACTCTCGGTCTCTCTCTCTTTTAAGTTTCGAGTAAAATTTTGAACTTGCAGTTAAGTGAGTGACGTTTCCCAAAACTAGCACGCAAGTATGTAATGAAGAAAACACGTGAAGAGACACGAGGATGTAACGTGGTTCGATCTACGTGAGTAGATCTACGTCCACGGTGGTGAAGGGTGTTGTGTGTTGTATTGATTGAACGGGAGTATTACAGTGTACAAGAGAGAGAGCCTGCCCTAATTCTATGAACACTAGCTATTTATATGGAACTACTTTTCTGCATGGGCTTTGTGTAGCCCATGCTTCGCAGTCCATGAGCCTTGCATGGCAAGTTCTAGAATCTTCTCCGCTAATCACGTATTTGCCATTTATTTGGTACCGATTATGGTAACTCTCCGTTAATCTTGTCCTCGCCAGCTGTCTAGTACTGATCACGGTAACTGTCCAAAAGTAATCTGCAGGGATGAAGGTACTGTGTACCTTTGCTGTACAGAACGTAGTACAAAGGTGACCTTGGCGAATGGAGGAAAACACCTTGGATTCCGAGGTGTGCCGATAGGTTCTGCTATTCCTGGTTCTGCTCGGGCTGCTCCGTGGCGAAACCGAGGTCTTCATTGTATTCTGCTCTGACCGAGGACTTACCGAGTTGTGGAGTTGTATGAAGGGTCTGACATTCCTTGCTGGGCTGATCACTAGGTCTGTTGTAGGTCTGGCCTAGTGGTTAGGCGAGCACGGTGTTGGGCCATACTCCATTAAAAATCAAGATAAATAATCTCATGTGGTTTGAACATGTGCTAAAAACAATCGAACAATCGATCGAAGTTTCATTATCATATACAATACGTACACAAATCAAATATAACACAGATAATTGCATTTTGATATCTTATAATCCTGTTATTTTACGGATGATATTCTAAGTTTCAATATCATATAGGATACACAAATCAAATTATAACACAAATAATCGCATGTTGATATCTTACAATCATGTTATTTTAAGGATGATATTCCAGTAAAAAAAAAAAACCAAAGTACCGTCGGTAGTAATACGGGTCGGCAAATTTAATTTTCTGGCGGATTACCGAAGCATTACCGACGAAATAAAATTACCGACGGAAAAATCCGTCAGTAATCACCGACGGAATGAAGTTCGTCAGTAATCACCGCCCGAAAAGAGATTACTGAGCGGATTTTCCATCAGTAATCACCGACGGGCCATTTTACGTCGGTGATTACCGACGAATTTTAATTCTGTCGGTAATCAAATCCGTTGGTAATCCGTGAATTTTTGTCCCACATCGGAAACTTACGAAGCAACTTGCTTCTATATAAATATGAGTCGCATACATCACTAATTGAATGCAAGAAAATAAAAATAAAAATAAAAATAAATAAAAATAAAAATAAAAATAAAAATAAATCTTTTTAAAAAAAATAATAAAAAATAAAAAAATATATTTTTTCAAAATATAATAAAACCGACGGAATTACCGACGGAACTAAATTTCGTCGGTAATTAATATGATCTCTGACGGCCGGATTACCGACATAATGTTTCCGTCGGTGATTCCGTCGGTAATCACATTACCGACGGATTCTTGGTGATTAATCCGTCGGTAATCCAACATTTTTTTTGTAGTGTTCTATGTCTGAATTTATGAGTCCGAACTATGTTTAAAACATTAATTTTTAAATTTTTTTAGTCCCTCCCGCTCAAAGTTTTAGAGATCCTTTATATATGATATGCGACGTATAAAATAATAATAAGTGTTATAAATCATGAGTGTAAGATATTATCAAAACAAAAAGTAATATATTATTATAAATTATGGAGTAATAAATATGTTTAACGAAAAATAAAAAAAAATTAAAAATAATATACTCAAATTTTGATAATCAACTATATTTTAACTAATGAAATAAAATAATTATAAACCCTAATCATATTGGTTAATCCTAAAATAATTATAAATTATACTACCTCTATTCCTTGCTATTATGCCTTTTTTAGAAACAAATGTTCAAGATACTATAAGATGGAGAATTTTGGAGGGCATCTCGCGTAGATATGGCCAAATGTGAGTTCGACGATGTAATCGTAGTCGTATGTGGCAGGTACGGTTCTAATAAATTAAACTCCTAGCCTACTCGCGATGCGGAAAGTATGAGTACAATTTCGAGTACGACGAATGCTGGTATGGATATAGATACCACCAAACAAAAACGAGCTTTATATTTATGATTTATAATATTCAAAATTCATTTTAAATTCAGTGAATTTTAACTGAAATTATTTACACTATAAAAATATTATTTATTTTAAAGATTCTAAGAGTTTAATTTAAACTAGACCATTAATATAATATCATTGGAGATCATTTAGTTAAAATTTTAATCTAAGCAGCATTAAAACATATTTAAACAAATTTAGTGAAATTCTAATGGAATAAAAATGCTAAAATATGTATAAAGTACATATAAAATTTAAACTAAATAATAATAGTAAAAAATATATATTTTAGATGAAATACATATATAGAAATGGCGGGTTGACTGGTTGGTGGATACAAGAATCGACGGGTTATCGTATTAACTTTTAATACCCATATCCGAACCGTCGTCTTCGATATGTATAATTTCAAACACAAATCGACGAGTAAGGTTATGAATATAAATCGACAAATACGTATACGAATGCATATTATAATACGTGTACAAATGCATATAGCGCAGGCGGTAGGAAAAAAAAAAATCCAAATTTGCATTCTTTCCTCCGACTAAATCTAAATCACGCAGACTTCCACATCTCCGCCAACGTCCCCAGCGCCGCCACCGAAGAACCTCCCTCCGCCATCGCGACCCTTGCTTCAACACTCTTCTCCTCCACCGACCTTCTTATCTCCTTCCCTTTCTCCGACATCATCAGCTCCACCACCCGCCTCTCCACCTCCTCCGCCGCCACGAATCCATCCTCAGTCTCCTCCAACCTCAACGCCAGCTTGACGTCCTCCACCATCACCACCCTGTTAAAATGCTGCTCCGCGTACATCGGCCACGCCACCATCGGCACGCCAGCGCACACCGCCTCCAGGATCGAGTTCCACCCGCAGTGGCTCACGAACCCACCCACCGCCGCGTGGTTCAGCACAGCAACCTGCGGCGCCCACGACTTCACCACCAGCCCCCGCTCCCCCGTCCGCCCCAGAAACCCCGGCGGCAGAAGGGCCTCCAGATCCGGCTCCGGCGGCCGCAGAAACCGCTTGCTCTTGTCCTCCGATGGCGGCGACCGCACCACCCACAAGAACCTCTGCCCGCTTCTCTCCAAACCCGCCGCCACCTCCCTCAGCTGAGCCACCGACAACAAACCCAAACTCCCGAAGCACAAGTAGACTACGCTTTTACTTGGTTGCTTATCCAGCCATTTCAGACACTCACTTCCGCCACTGTGCCGGTTTTCCACATCCAAGAGCGGTCCGACGCAGATAATCGGCGGCGTAAAACCGCCCGGGTTGCATTTGCCTTCTCGTATGGCTTGAAGAGGCTTAGGCTCTAAGCTTTCGAAAGTATTCACGAGTATCCCTGCTGATTTCGGCAGGTCTAACGAGAAATTGAGGAAGTGGTCGTAATCCGACGTCGTTCTATCGAGCATCGGCCGCACCATATCGGAAGTCGGGATCGGAGGAACGCCGGGAACATGTAACAGCGCGTTCATGTCTTTGAAGCTTTCACTCGTGCTGCTATGGATTAACGGAAAGTGGAGGAAGAGGGCGATGATGTAAGCGCCGGAGGTGAGGAAGTAATACGTGGGAATGTGGAGTTCGGCGGCGACAGGCAGAGCTTCGGTGCAGAAGAAGTCAATGATGAAGGCGGAGATGGCGGCGGAGCGGGAGATGGAGTCGAGGGCGTGGCGGACGTCGGGGAGGGTGCGGTGGAGTAGTTCGAAGATGACGGCTTCCATGGAAGGGAAAGCTTCGAGGTCGAGGGAGATGGCGGGTAGGTGGTGAAAGGAGATAGCGGGTTCGGTAGCGGAGATTTGGCGGACGTAGTCCATGGTGGCGCCGGTGTTGAAAGAGGGCGGCGCCACCAGAACGGTGACGGTGAGGGATGGGTGGTGGTGGAGGATGAATTTGCCGAGCTCCACCATGGCGATGAGATGCCCCATTCCGGGAGATGGGTATAGGACTATGCTCGCCATCTCTCTCTTTCACCTTTTGGTTTGTGTGTGAAAAACTTGTGCATATATAACAACTAAACTAGTTTTTTTATTTTTATTTTTATTTTATTTTATTTTTTTTTTTAACGACAAATTCTATTCTACTCTATAAACTACTCCAATGGAATTCGAACCCAATGGGATTGGAACCCTCACCACTGGGAGCTTAAAGCTCCACTGCCCACCTTGATGTCCACTGGGCTAAATGCCCGGGACAACAACAACTAAACTAGTAGTAGTAATTCTAATACTATGGATAGAATGAAATGCCATCGAACCGGCTGTAAGACTATCCCACCAGCCCCATTCTCGGACTCTCCCCACTTTTTTGGTGAAAGAAAGTCCTCACGAAACGAGGCTCAATAATCGGAGGTTCGCCCCACTTAAACTGAACCATAACTAGTTCCTAATTTAACTAGTTTAATCAATCGATCTGATCCGATTTTTAAAACACATGTATATTTTACTATTAGTTTTGAAGAATATATATATATATATATATATATATATATATATATATATATATGTGTGTATTATGGTGAAAATTGTTATTACCGTAAAAACTGCAACTCTTGCTTTTTTATGAATTTTTATTGCATTATCATATATATTTTTGTTGTATAAAATGAAACAAAAATACATAAAAATAAAATAAAATACAACGATTTTTTATATATATATATATATAATTGGATGTACCACAATTACAAGGTATCTTGGCATCTACTTATGGTGTCCATGTCAAATTAATGGGACCACAAAAAAAGTAAGGTTTCTTGGCATCTACTTATGGTGTCCATGTGAAATTAATAATATCGTCGGACCATACACTTTATTTGGGGAGAAAAGTAGAGAGCAATTATGGTGCAATAGTAATGTATGTGATTGAATATGGCCCACATACTAGACACAAGCAATAGAATGTGTTATTACATTCGTCACGCTACTTAATTTTTATATATATATAAATTGAGTATATAAAAATAACTTTAAAACTAATTAATGAGGTAATTAATGAGGTAATTACTTGCAATCGGAACAAAAAATAAACACAAGCCTAAATAACAAGCCATTTAGCCAATCCCAAATACTCATTCATTTTATATCCATAAAATGTTCTCGTCTAATTTGAGAAAAAAAAACTTCTTATTTCCTCAACTTTTCAATTCCCTGATAGATGTCTATCCATATCCCAAAAAGATTTTTTTTCATCTATTATTATATCAATTGATTTGTTCATTTAATTGATTGATGATAGGACACGGCCTAATACCTAGGCCCAAGTACGAGGCCTGATAAATATGGACCTCAGCAAGAGCTTGGCCCAACGATATCAGGCCCCAACACAAGGCCCAGGAGATTGCAGCCCAGCATGCGGCCCAGTCCGCACATGGCCCAGTCCGCATAATCCGGCCAGCTCATCCCGAACTCCTACTGCTCGAGGACTCCTACTCCAAATCCAAGTCCAAGCCTATCCCCAAGATCTGCTATAGAGAGATAGGGATTCAGATATATCTCATGTAAAAAGATATTAACAAAAAGCCTCATGTATATCTATTAGGCCCAATAACTTCGATTATTAGGGAGTTAGAATTAGAGTATGACTCTCTTTGTAAGCCTATAAATAAAGGCCCTAGCATAAGAGACAGACACACACTCTCATACTCACAAGAGCAATACAAAGTTCTTCTTTCTCTCCCGTGAACGTAGATCTGCCAACATTGCAGATCAAATCACGATTCTCATTCTTTTCTTTACGTTTTGTATGTTAATGAGTCTAGAAAAAGCATAATCGATCATCCACAAAGTGCTTAATCAACTTGAATTGCTTAACCGTTCCGCGATAACCAACAAACTCCACATCCTTAAGGTGAAGATAGGCCTTCAAATTATACTCTGGGCAGTAGATGGACATGTTTGCGTTGAAATTCAACAATTATTAAACCCAACTCGAAGTTCTCCTTTTTTTTTTTAATGATTTATTTAAGAAATAAAATTGTGAATAAATACGATCTCTTGTTGGATTAATGAATCATAATTAAGTGAATTATAGTAAATCAGAGTAAACTACAATGGATAAAACGTATTAGAGTGTATAATCTCACAAGAAATTGTTGATAAAAAAATAGTCCTCTACAGTTCAGATTGAGATCCTCTATTGCATTCACAATGTTGCATCTCTTAGACTGCTCGCAATGACATCCTGGACTCTCCCATTTTCCGGCGAGTTTCCTGCATCCTGAACTCTCTCCGTTACGAGCCCCAGCAGCATCCTAGATTCTCCTCCATTTTTATTATTATTTTAATCATTTCGAATTTTTTATTTATTTTTAATTTAATTTCATAAACACAAAATTAAAAATATTTTATTTTATTGAAAATA
>JAOWBJ010092028.1:0-15303 GCA_028566335.1 Monarda citriodora | reverse complement strand
CCTCTGTATAGTACCATAAAATACTATCTTGCAACTTGAATTTTGGACAGACATTGGAATCAAGAGATTTAGCAGCCAAAACTTTAGATAACTCAGAATCCCCAACATAACTGCTTAAGACTCCGTGAACCCACAGAGGATACACTGTAGATATAGCAGAACAAGCCACTGAATCAGAATAAAAAGAAGGAGATCTGGACAAACAATCAGCAACTTTATTCTCAATGCCACTTTTAAACTGAATTTCATAGTTGAATCCCAACAACTTAACTAACCACCTTTGTTGCACTGGATTCATTGATTTCTGATCCAACAGAAATTTCAAAGCCCGTTGATCGGTCTTAATAATAAATCTATGCCCCTGGAGATATGTTTTCCACTTTTGAATTGCTACCACAACAGCTAAGAACTCTCTCTCATAAATTGAAAGAGCTTGGTTTTTAACTCCCAAGGCCTTGCTCATAAAAGCAATCGGCCTCCCCTCTTGCATGAGTACTGCTCCAATTCATTTGCCACTTGCATCAGTTTCTAATACAAAAGGAATTGAGAAATTTGGCAATGCCAGTACTGGAGCAGAAGTCATGGCCTGTTTGAGTGCTTCAAAAGCAGATTGTGCTGCTGAGCTCCAAATGAAACAATCTTTCTTTAACAAAGCAGTCAAAGGACTGCTCAACAAACCATAGTTTCTGATAAATTTTCTATAATATCCAGTTAATCCCAAGAATCCCCTCAACTGTTTAATATTTTTGGGAATAGGCCATGAAACCATGCAAGAAACTTTGGTGGGGTCAGTTGCTACTCCTTCACCACTTATTATATGACCCAAATACTCCACATGCGACTGGCCAAAACTACATTTGCTCATTTTTGCAAAAAGAACATTCTGCCTCAACAGTTCCAAAACAGTCCTAAGATGTTGTAAATGATCACCCCAAGTTTTGCTATACACAAGTATATCATCAAAGAATACCAACACAAATTTCCTCAAACAATTATGAAATACCCTATTCATAAGAGATTGAAATGTAGCAGGGGCATTGCATAGCCCAAAGGGCATAACAAGAAACTCAAAATGCCCATGGTGAGTGCTAAAAGCAGTCAAATATCTATCCTCAGCCTTGACTAAGATTTGGAAATATCCAGACCTTAAATCTATTTTAGAAAAATGCTTAGCACCAAATAGTTCATCAAACAATTCATCAATAATGGGAATATGGTAATGATGTTTAATTGTCAAGAAATTGAGATACCTATAATCAACACACATCCTCCATGTGTGATCCTTCTTCTTCACAAGTATAACTGGGGAAGCAAATAGACTTTTGCTATGCTGGATAATACCAGAATCCAACATCTCTTGTACAATTTTTTCAATCTCTCCTTCGTGATTGTGAGATGTCCTATAAGGAAATTGATGTTTTGGGGCACTGCCTTATTTGAGGGTAATCTGGTGCTCAACACCTCTCGAGGGTGGTAATCCTTTAGGCTCCTCAAAAATATCCTGGAATTCTTTCAATAAAGGTTCCAATTCTGGGGAAGGAACAATAGAAGCAACGTCACTTTTCACCACAAAAATTTCCTCCACTGAATTGAGATCTTGATGCATCAAAGAGCTAAGAACTGGACCACTAATCAACTGACAGTCCACTTCTGAGGTAATAGCCTTTAATTGAATTCTAAGGCCATTCCAAGTCACAGTGACCAACATATTTTTATAATCCAATTCAACGGGTGTACAAGATCTAAGCCAATCTCCTCCCAAAATCAAATCACACCCCTCATTTCTCAAAAGCCGAGGAGAGTATTGAAATGCATGTCCCTGAACTGTCCATTGGAAATCAGTAGTTTTTTTCTCACTCAAAAGCTTTTGACCATTTGCTACCCTCACCAATAATGACTTATCATCATGAAGTAAACATCCCAACTTCCTAGCAGTGTCCTCCCTCAAGAAACTTAAGGTACTCCCCGTATCAATCAATATTCAACTAATGCAACCCCACTTCACCTATAACTCTCATTGTGGTAGTACCACCATTCCCCATCATAGCATGTAATGTCAATTGAACTTCTTCCATTTCTGGGCAACAAGAATCATCAAAGTTAGGAAGAAGGTCCTTATAAAACATTAATTCCTCCTCAGCAGTCATAGTTAGGTAAAGAATTCTGCTCTTACAACGATGACCAGGGCTAAATTTCTCATCACAATTATAGCAAAGCCCCTTCTCCCTACAGGCTGCCATTTCTGCGGAAGTTAAGAGTTTAGTAACTGGTTTGATAGGTTGTATCTGTGTGTTTTTGTGCTGAATAGGTGATGGAAAGGATGTGTGATCAATGGGTTTACGAAAAGTGGAAGGAAAGGTAGCAGATGGTCGAATGGGTGGTTTGAGGCGTTTAGAGATAGCCTCCAAGGTAAGTAACTGTTTCTTTCCTAATTCAATGGCTTGGTCTAGTGTTTGGGGCTGAAATAAAGTAATGAAATGTTGTAATTCATCAGGTAACCCACTCAAAAAGCTTGCAACAAAGTACTCCTCTGTAAACCTGCTGGAATCCTCAAGTAAAAGGCAAGATCATAGTTCATCAAACTTCTCAACATACGACTCGTAAGTGCCTATCTGTTTCAATTTATTAAATTCCACAATTATATTTGTTGCCCGAAGATCCTCAAACCTTGAAGAAACTAACTCCAAAAACTGCCTCCAAGTAATAACATACTCATCCAGATTCAAGTTTTGAAACCATGATAAAGCCTTCCCCCTCAAAATACATTGCAGCCATATGAACTCTTTGATTATCAGGTATAGTAGGCATTAACTTGAAATATGAATTACATTTCAGGATCCAGGAGCGAGGATTGTTACCATCAAAGCTTGGGAAATCAAGCTTTGGCAAGGGAGTGTGCACAGATCCAGATCCACCTTTGCCCGATCCAGGAGGTGGCCCCAGAACAGAAGATTCACCAACACCAGAATGCGGAGAAGAATTCAACAGGTGAGATTTAATTTCAGCTAGCGCATCCTCCAATTTCTTCTCCAGACCTGAAATCTCATGGGTAAATTGATCAGATAACTTTTTCTCCAGAGAAGCTCGATTTAAGGCCTCCAACTTCAATTTATGATCAAACTACTTCTGCGTTTCGAAGAGCTCCTTCATACGTGTATTTTCAGCCATGGGATCGACCAAGATCATACCAATTGTAGCGATCAGCTACATATCTTGTCTAATTGTATATGTAATTGTATAATTGTTGTGGTATTGTGTATGGGTACTTGCCAATCGTAATGGTTGTGATGAATTGTTCATTGCGGTATAAGGGAGAGAGAAGAGAGGAAGAAGGTAGGGGAAAATACTAATTTCATTTGCTAACCTTTCTCAAAGACAAATCCCCAATATAAATCTACGGACCCTAGACTGGTTCGACCTAAAATTCTACCCCCGGGAAAGAGCCAGTAAGAAAACCCAGATGGAGCTCATAACACGCTCAAAACAGCAAAGACACGAAAATACGAAGCAAAGTACCGAAAATAAGAAATAATAAACATAAAAGTGCAAAACTTTAAAACGTAAAAGTGTTTCTCCCAAAGCACGCTTCTTTCATTAAATCTGAACTCCCAGATGCGCGACACGTGGACAGCCACGATCTTCCACCTCCTTTGTCTCCACCGACACCTCATTAGCAAACCCATCTCCCACAATTCCCAAATCAGCAATGGGAACGAACCCTAATTCTCCCGACTCCTTCATCATCTTCCTGCTTCCACTACCAGATGCTCCATTGTTCATGACAATTGTGTAGTGTGAATTTTTAATTTTGAATGACATTATCTTTGAATATCTATATACATATTCACATTATATCAGAATCAAAATATATATATATATATATAGGGATGCTTTCTAGTGAAAACTCCCTTTAGTGTAGAAACTAGAAACTTCTCGTATCCATAGATATAAGAGTAATATATGGTTGAGATGATGATATTTGTAGATGATTTTCATTTTAATTAGTAATTTTCTTGCCTTTTTAATGCAATTAAAGGGTAAGAAAGTCCAACTTCATTTGTGATAAATTATATCCCTAAATTTTAGCCATTATCAAGTTTAACAATATCCAATTCATACACGTTAAACTTCACTCATACTATTGCATCGAATTTGGAGGTGAGACCCATGAGAACTCTGTCTTTGTTCAATGGAGAAACTTGTCTACCTCAAAAGAAAAATGGAAGTTTTCATGCATGCTATATAAGTGTTTTATAAAAAAAATATTCATACACAATAATATAATAGAATATGCATGAAGAAGAATATTGGATGCATCGGACAATTTGTTATGCCAAAAAATTGAGAATAAAAATTAGTTCTCACAATCTCACGAGTAAATATCATATTTTTTTCATTTCATCTCTAGTGACACATGTGGCTATATAAAAGTGGTACTTGAGTTTGTTATTTCAAAGTGACTATTTTAATAGTTGTCTCATATTTTACTATGTATTATTATCATACATAATTAAATGATGCATAATGTATAATTTTATTGTGCATATACATTTAAATCTTATGCATAGTTTGTCAAATAAATATTTATGCATACATGAATATTTTATTATGCATTACTATCATGCATAATTAAATGATGCACGATGTATATTTTTATTATGCATATACATTCAAATCTTATGCATACATAACTGCTATCATGCATAATTAAATGATGCATAATGTGCTTTTTTTATTGTGCATATTCATTTAAATCTTATGCACACATAACAATCATACATAATTAAATGATGCACAATGTAATATATAAATTGATTACTATATGTTAAGAAAATATAAGCATAATGTTTATTAGTAATTCATATTTCAAATCATATAAAAAAAGACACGAATATTGAGGAGAAAGAAAATTTATAGCTATAAAAATATTTGAAGAAAAATAACATGCATATTTGTGGTATTTGTTATGCATATTTTGCATTATGCATTCACTATGATTGTATATTAATAGCAATTGTAGTTTATTGGTCTCAATTAAGGTATAATGATAATTAATTCTCAATTTTTAATAATAATAATATGTAATTATTGTATACGAAATATACATTATGATTGTGAATACATGGCATTATTATAATAAGGAAATGCATATTCATCATATTTGTTATGCATATATTAAACAATCATTATGCATTCATTTATGCAAAAATATGTATAATATCTAAATAACAAAAATGCATTATGACACATATCTTAATATAATAATAGTACATAAAATAAGTGAATGCAACAAAATTAGTCAGAAGACTCCGAATACGTCATCAGTAAATATGCTTTTGATCTTTCTTCTTACCACGAATATTATTAAATGTGCAATAATTTAATTTGAGTTGTTTTAATAAATATTAATCACTTGTTCGAAAGAGATGGATTCCAAAAGGCATATATCCATACGAAAACATAATTAATTTGTGTGTGTGAAGGCTAATAATTTAATTTGGGTTGACTAGTCTAAATGGCCTTTATGATATTGAAAAAAAAAACCAAATGCAATTAGGGAAGTGCGTCATGTGAATTCCATAAAATAAGAAAAGCAATTACATTTGGTAGAAATTACTTATCTACAATATTGAATAAATAAAGCTTGAATACAGAATCGAAGAATTCATATAAATAATAAATTAACCCAATTAATTGTAACCGTTAGATTCCTCAGATCAACGGCTAGAAAAAGTTTCTAGAAAGCATCCCTATATATATATATATATATTAAAAGAACAAAATAAACTAAATCATACATGGCTGCAAAATGCATATATAAACAACATAAATGACACATGATAAAAAGTTAATTCCTTCTATATAAAAAGTTAACCTAAAACCCTCGGAGATCACATGCTTGAAAACTCCCTCCTTAAAATCTCGCCAGCGAAAACCATTTAGAAAAAACGGAAAAAGAGTACTCGTCGTCTAAGTTAGATTAGCTGGATCAATCAATCGATAATCTCTAAATTAAATGTTCAGTTGTTCTCATCATAATCTATGCTCTATGGCAGAAATGAGAAAATTCTACCATAATAACCCTACGTTAAAGTTATCATCTAAATCATCAAACTCTAAAGGCGTCTCCGTCGCTGTCGCCTTTGCCTGCCACAAATCACTCCGCGCCACCGCCTCTGCAAACGCTGCCATATCCGAGAAGCCGCCATACAGTAGCTCAACGTTTTCTGCCTCCTTCTCTAAGTCCGGTACGAGCCGCGAAGCCTCCTTCCCCGCCTCTGAAATCAAGCCATTACCATCGTTGCCGCCGCTCGATATCTCATTTTTTTCATCCGCCTCCAGATCAATCACCTCCACCTCCCTAAAGCCGCCGCCGCAAGATTTCTGTTTCTTGCAAACGGTTTCATGCACTTCTTGGACCAAAGCTTCTTCTGCAGCCCTCTTTCGCCCGGTTTCTTGGACGTCAACAACCGCCGCCGGCTGCGGCTGTGGGTAGTAGCCGACGGGGTTCTCAATGCATCTCGTCGTTTCTTGCACTTCTTGAACCCAAGACTCTTCCGCAGCCCTCATGCAAAAATTTTCTTGGAAGTTAACAACCACCGGCCGCGGCTGTGGCGTCTGACGGCGGTTGCTGCCGGAGTTCTTGACGCACTTGGTGATCTTGCACACCACCATATTTCTGGCCCCGGGTTTCGCAATCTCCTTCAGCATCTCATCGCTGAGAACGTACTCGTGCATGATCCAGTGCCCGAACTTTGACGATGCTCCGCCGGAATCAGGGTGCTCGAATGACCGCATCCGCTTATATCCGATCGTGTCGGCCGGTGTCGGAGTGGAGAATCGCCTTCGGAACGGTTTGGCCGCCCCATTTTCCGCCACCGGCAGTTCTTTTAGAGTGGGACTAATCAGATCGGTGAAGACGTAGGTCGTGCTCTTGGTGGCGCCACCTTCCTCCTTAGTTTCCCAATATCCATCGCCGCCGTCGCCGAAAACCTCCCAAGGGGCGGCCGTGGGGCCGTAGAGCGGCTTGTAAGTGATGCCGTTCCACGGCATCGGTGAGCCGATCACCCATGGGAAAAGATATCCTCTCATCAATTCTTCGTCCGTTGGATCGAAACGAAAGCCGATCGGCATTGAATTCATCTCTCGATCTCTCGCTAGTTTTTCTTTGCTTTCGAAAAAATGTTGCAAAACTTTTTTTCGAAAAGACGTGTATATATAGAGATGGCAATGAGCCGGGTATAGTCCCAATAAGTATTTTCTAAATTCAACTTTAAAACAAACCTAACAATATATTATGGCTAAATATGAATAGAAAATATTATGAAAATAAATTTAATTTACGGAGCACTTACTAAGAAAAAAAAATATTTACGCATATTAATTATACTTGTCAAACCCTATTTTATTTCATAAAAATTAAAATTAAATGCTAAAACATCATTTAAACCCTAATTAAATAAGTGAACACTAGGAAATTATTATGAATTAAACCAAATCTTAATAAATTGACAATATTGAGAAATGCATAAAATTAAAAATACATAATTTTGGGTAAGGATATTAAAATTTTCCTAATGAAATTCAAATTTATTTTATGTTCATATCGGAGGAAATATTTCATAAACTAACGTATTGTCAGCGCATTGCGTCGAAAAGAATTAAATATAAATTGTGTTTGTGTTGGAATGTGAATAAATTTATTAACCAAATTAAAAATAATAGTCAAAAGTTATTTTAAACCTATTGAGTTTAAGAATGAGAGTAAGCTCAAGAGTTAAATTATAAAAAATTAAATGCTCAATCAGGAATCGAACCCGAGTTTGTGTTATGCATATCTATTTTTAAGAAAAATAAGGACATTTTAAACATTAAAAAATATTTACATTTCTATTCTATTTTTGAGGAGGTCTATTTTTATTATATACTGGTATAAATAAATACAATCACATGTTATCTCGTACCACTTCATTTTATTTTATCTTTTTTAAGGGCATTTCCACATAAGTATCTACCAATATACATATTTTTCGACATTATCTGAAAAAAGCAACTTTCTGAATTACATGGGCAAATTTGAGAATGGGCACAACCTAATTTCCCCAATAACAACCTACACATTTCATACAGAACGACGGCCCACAAAAAAAGCTTTCAACTAGTAGTAGTAGTTGTAACGAAAAAAATATTTAAGGGTTAGCACTTAGCACTATACTTCACAAATTAAGGTCATGCAACAAATTATCGCGAAGCTCTTCTCCGCCATCACGAGGGCTCATCCGCATCCTTTTCGCAGCAGCATGCTCTTCGTCACCTGTTTCCGATGCCCATACTTCCCCGTTACCCTCGATGTTGGAGTCGAGCCTCCGATGCGGGTCCTCACACTCGACAACATCCACCTTTTCGTCAGATGTAGTAAATGAGACACTGTGTAGCTGGTTTTCTTCATGACTAGGCTCTGGGGAGGTTTTCATGAAGAACAAACCGCGGTCCGGGGCGCTGATGTCATCAAGACCCTGAGATCCCTCGGTGACGGGCAGTCCTACTGAAGAAGAGGCAAGCCAAAGTAGTTAAGCCATGTATTATCTTGTGTGAGACGGTCTGATAGTGAGAAAGGTCAAACTTTATCTACGCATATAATGCTTATGAAGCTAACTGTTTCAATAAATCCCCAGACATTCATTCACCTGAGACGCGATCTGATGTCGAGTCAGCACCATCCGGTGAAGTTTGGAAAAATGCCTCCAATTTATAATCTTGGGGTATGTAGGGCGAGGCAGGTGCCTCTGGCCTGACACCATCTGGATGCTGGGAGACATCAGTTTCGTCTAACTCTGTGGTTACAAAACACTCGCTAGCTTTTGCTTCTCCCTGTACAAACACGTAGAGTTTTCAATTCATCGAAAGAAAAAGACATGCATGAGATACTACAGAACGTACAAGCACAAGCATCATGAATCATGGGATTGTCAAACAGATAACTGCGCAAGGAGTTTCCAATAAGAATGTCCGAAACTAAAGAATCCTAACATATATATGATCAAAACTGGTTCTGCAGTAAAAAAGTTACCACAAGAACACATACACAAGCACACTCGCGAGTACAATATACATAAACATGTTGAAAATTGAAGGAGTTCTACAGTTACATAATTGAAGTACCTCTGTCAGAGGAGCAGGGTTTTTTAACTCGAGAATAGATGTTCCGCTTTCTAGGCATCCCCAAGATGCATCAGCAAGAGATTCTGGAGCAGATCCTTGCTTAAACAGCTCCTTCAAAACCAATCCTGAAGTATCGGTACATGGGGTGCTCCTTGCAGATGTAGTAGGTAGTAAAGTCATCTCAATTCCTTGCCCAACCTGACATAGTGAGCTCTCATGAAAGCCACCCAAGAGATTAGATTTCACTGTGAACTGAATGTCATCCTCAAAGCCATGAGTGGCGTTCAGATCTTCAGGGGAATCACTCTGACATTCTTCAGATTTGGAATCAAGCAGACCACTAATTAATTTTTCAATATGAGTTCTCTTTACGGAAGGTTCAGTAGGAGGAAACCAATTTTCTTGAAGCTGAAAACAGACCACGTAACCTTTAGAATTAAAATGTCTTGTGGATCACAGGAGAAATTAACAAAAAGAAAAACACAATGCCCCTTTCTTAACAATATGCTGATGCAGAGCAGAACAGATAAGAAAGGGGACACCAAAAAGACAAACAAACCAGCAACAAGAGAAGACACCCAGAAACTCATGGGTGAACTTTAATTGAAGTACAGATCAACCCATTGAATGCTTAAGGGAAGAAAAGAGTAGGAGAAGTAGCAAGTTTGATATAGGAGATAACAGAGTACTTACAAAGTTAATGGATGATGTAATCTTGTAGATATTGAAGTCAGGGGGAACTTCCTCCAGAAATAGCTCTACATAGTGAAGTAAGAAAAGGCCGCAGTCGTATGAATTCTGTTGCTGCGGTAGCTGCAGAATCCAACAACCGGAGTGAACGACCGAATAGCCCAAAGAGAACATGTCAGGAGATATTGTCAAAAGAAAATCTATGCAAATGCCGTATGATTTAATCAAAGAGATTTGGCAACATGAACTATTGGTTCTCATAAGTCGCCCAGAGAGAACGAGCCTATCAAAGCATAGAAAACTAGCACTTACAAGTTATCAAAGCACTTGCAAGTTATTTAATCTTGACCCTGAGGCTAACAGATTTTCTATCAGAATACAGCCACTAGGGGCATATCTTCAATCTTTTCAGACTCCTAATTATACTTAAAAGAAGAAGTGCATATATAGGTTTTGACCTTCAAGGAGAGAATAATTTGGATGGATGGCAGCAAGAGGCAAGCAGTATCTCTCAATTTTGTTGAAAGCCTCTAAGGACTCAGTATTTGAAAACGCAAGTATGGCCCAATGGACGGTCATGAAAGGTAAAGAATATAAATTATCCCTAGAGAAGATGTTATAGTTTAGCAAGAGAAGCAAAAAAAAGTTTGAGTTTGGAGAGGTAATAGCAGGATAAATTACTAAAATCAGTTCAAATACTGAGACACATAAGATTACTAGAGGAGGACATTTAAGACATTTGTAGATACTTAGTATTAATTCTACTGTGATAGTTAGACATTGTATGGGCACATATACTAAAATTACCAGTCATACATACCTCAAGGGATACAAACTTTAAGTTTCTGAATTTGGAATAGAGATCTTCACATGTTCCTTTTTGCCGTTCTTTCCACTCCTCCCATAAATAACTGCCACGTCAAGTTACAGATGAAAAAGATAACACATCAGCAAATAACTTAACACATGAAGAAAAAAGAAACTAAAAGCTGAAGAAAATATAAACTGAGAGCATTCATCATTCCATGTTTTACAGGGATGTGTTAAGTGTTCATCATGTAAATAGTCCATTTTCACACGTGTCGTTTTAGTATAATACTCCACATCAAAGTTGACCTTCAGATTCAGATGGTTTCCCCATGGACATATGATATTCTGGTTAACTATTTTCACGAATTGGATAAGTATTGGGTTATCACATAAAAAAGAGGCATTGCTTGCTTAACCACCCCCACCTCCTAACAGCTCAAGAACAAGGGAATAGTCTGTTAATGTTATATGATTGTCGGAACTTTGCATGCTTTAATTTGGTATGTTAATTACGATACTGAAACACACAACCACAAGATCTCACACTTTGCAAGAGAGAAGTAAAGGGAAACAAACTAATAAGTAACAACATACCTTTGCATAAGATCTTTGAGGACAGAATGAGTTCCTCTCAAAGAATCCATATGCAGTATACAAGGCACTCTTCCTGACTTGCCATCCCCATCTGAAATTGAGAAATGCACGATTTTTAAAAAAGTATATATCAATAAGTTGAAAATCTTTCATGTTATGGTGTCTAGGTTTTGGAGAACTTGCCTTCATAGCTGGAAACTTCGCCAAAGTAACAAATGACAAGAAGACTCCAATGGAGACTGCCATACCATTGCATTATAAGTCACCACTTTCCATGCCTTGATACCAGAAGATAAGCTCGGAAAATCTACCGAAAATTCAACTGAGGTTTATGTTTAGTTTCTTACTTGTAGTTGACGGGAATCAGAATGAAATCCTTTTCAAGTAAATTTACTTTTCTTGTCCATTTACGAACACGCTGGAAAGCTGCCTTGCCATCATCAGCACTCGATGGATCTTTGTCCAGGTCGGCTAGCTTTCGAAAGAAGAAACTATTGAAGAAATGGAACTTAGTCCTCTCATCCACAGAAAGTTTAGACTTCAAATATCTGTTAGACCACAAGACTTTAGTGTGAGCAGAGTTAAATATAAAAAGAGAAGTTATAAAGACAATAACAATTAAGAAATAAACTATGGCCTGAAAAGATCTAAGAATTCTTTTCATAAAGGCAGTGTACTTTAGCAAAAGTGTAAAACTAAGGAATACTTTTCTACTATTCATTCTAATTTCTAAATCTACCTCAGGCAGCAACGAGAATCATAAAAGCTAATCAAGCAATACCATTGGTTATGATGCATCAACCCTCCATCCCCACCCCACCCCCAGAAAGAGGTTCTCTTTTTTGAGGGGATGGGTGGGAGTAGGGGGTGGCATCAGGTGCTATATACATCAGCAGACCTGGCCATAACCAAAACCAACAACCCATTCCTACCGCGTAACATTCGGAATAACAGAATATAACATGATAATATCCTTGCCAAAGGCGCTCATCGGCGCATGTCTCCAAAGCAAAGTAGACCTAGGGGCTAGGGGTGCACGGGAATGTTGGCAAAAAAACACGAGAATCTATATTTCTCTACAAACTTAACTTACTTGATGTAGAAGTCTATGATCGTATCATTAACAAATGTATCTGGCAGTAGGAGATCTACATCTCTCCTGCTTATGGAAACAGCATCAGGATCGCCTTTAGGATAAATAACTTCTTCAAACGGCCTATCGAATCTGAAAAAGTTATAAGTAACTTGGGTCACATAGTGACTGAAAGCATTCATAAAATTACACTACTCAAGCAATCCCCAGTTACCATTACACTCACTTGGGAAAGTAGTTTCTCGAGAGCATCCAATCTTCACTTTCTCTCAAAGACGAATCCTCCCCGCTGCTTCAAGAAAAACCATGTAAGCACCGATGGAAAACATTTGGATATTAAAGATCTACATAAAGAGGTTTACAGAACTACCTTTGGCAGAGAATATAAATGGTTAAATGTTACAATTATTAATCTTTATTTCCATCAAATACAAAATCAAATGAACCGACGAACGATCTAGAGGATTGAACTAAGAGAAACAGTCATTCTCCATATCGAAGGAAATGTCATCTAGTCTTACGAATAAACATTGCCATGCAATACTCATATAATGTATTGTGTTTACTTCACAATGTTACAAGCAATAACTACTTAATCAACAAACCTTGACTATCAATTACAAGTCACAAAACAAGCTATTTAATTACACAATCACTTGTATTAGGAAAGAAAAGAATTTTCCTCACATCATATACAAAAAACTGAAAGTAAACTTATGGCAAATGTAGGTGTTTAAATACTCACTCAAGCAGAGCATTCCAAAGTGCCTTGTATCGGACATCCAGAGATTCAATTGCTTCACGCTTCTCGTACCAGTTATGCTCAACAGCTGGAAATTTCAATTGCTGGAGTCCTAAAACAGCACAGAGTAACAGATAAGAGATTCATCGGTAGCAGGGACACAAAGATTCTAACAGAAATCAAATTAGCTAAAGCAGTTTCATAAGAAACCAATCTACCAAGAATTCTTCCAAGAATATGATCTGTCAAAGTACTGTACTTTTAGTTTGTATCTAATAACCAAAACTGTGCCCAACTACAACTGGTACAGACGCAAGCATCTCTAGAAGAGATGTATTTGTTCCCCAACTAAGTCTCTTCAGCTAAGTTCTTGGATGATTCAACTTCTTCCTCTATTCTACAATGATTTATTGTCGTATTTGTTCCCCAACTAACCAGGTTTCCTCACAAGTCAATTCATATCAGTTTCAGACGCAAGCATCTCTAGAAGAGATGTAATGGGGTTTTCTATCCTAAGGAGATCCGCTTGAGTTGTTTGATTCCCTTTACTTTTTTTTGGAAGAGGGTGGTGTCATATTTGAAGCAGGACCCAACTTTTGAATATCATGCAAATCAACTTTCAAATAAACTATGCAACTAGGGATACATAATGTCAGAGACCCGCACAGGAATAACTCTAATAGTTTTCACCATCAGTCCATCACAGCTCTAGTTGTAGGGTCACATTCTGATAAACGTACTGAAAAAATGACTCCATTATGATATAGTTAGTACACTTGAAATAATTTTTTAAGCCACAAGGACAAGGTAATGAACTAAAAAAACAGATGCTAAACAGGTGTAAATCAGAAATTTAGCAATGATAACCAAACTATAATTTACAGCCACATACAGCCAAACCACATAAGTTGCATCTTAAATTACTATTTAATTCTCAATAGAATGATTACTTGAATTTTTTAAATTAAAGCCCTGCATCTGAATTCTGGAGACTGTCGTATAATCAATTTGAGTTGAAAAACACATGACACAATCAGCTTAACAAAAAAAAAAAAGTGCAATAAGATCATACTGGACATCTAACGAAACTGACACAATAAACTCATAACACGAAAGAGCAGTATATGTAAACAGATCAACCAACCTGAAGCATTGTGGATAGCGTCAAACTCGACTTCTGCAGCATCTTTTGCAATGAAATGTATAATTATTGTACCAGACTCAAACTGAGATAAAGGGTATTTTTTACATCAAGTTCAACTTTGTACAAGAAGTGCATAAAAATAAAACTAGCAGTAAAATTTACTCACATGTGCACTCCACTGGGACTCTATCTTGAAAATATCTTCAATTTCCAAATGAATATGAAAAGGCTCTTGATTTCCATATATGGCTTTACCTCTAGCTTCAACATAACTACTAAAGAAGCATACCACAGAATTCAAATACTGTCTACCCTGGTAATCCAGATAATCAGCTTCGAAATCAACTACCTCCCTCTCAACATCCTGCCAAATAATAATAAATAATAATAATAATAATAATAAATAAATAAATAAACTACTAGTAAACAACTCTTAAGCAAGTTGCCAAACTCATTGTGAATGCAAGAGTGATGCAATTACATTGAGCTGCGCTCAATCAATCAAGATTATCATTTCCTACGAATGTCAAACACAGGCCTAACTGAAACATCACCTCTAAACATTCTAATCATGCAGGGATCACACACAGCAGGATTAACTAAAACAAAAACTTCATGGAAACACTCATTTTTCTTTATGAGAAACAAGATATTTTTATTAGAAAGACTTTTACAGTCACCCAAACAGAATAGATGATCTCCTAGCTAACGAATATGATTTCAATCTGATTTTTATTGTATTGATGATGCTACGAAGAGACCCTTGGATGTTGAAAATACAAATTCTTTGGATGTCATTGACCCCATGGTCCAAGATTACCTTGAGACCGAGTTTTTGCAGGATAGGTACCTTAATCCAACAATTGAGGAACAAGCCGAGCTTGAGGCTTGTGAATTATTTACTACACAAGGTCTGACTGATGAGGAAATTGAGGCAGCTATTTTGAAATGGTGCAATAAACGCGAAGGAGCCAAGCCAGTCGATACTCTGCCAGAAACATGCAACCTGGGCACAAACCGCAAACTGCCCAGTTTGAGAGCTGAAGAAGAGATGGTGCCTTCAGACGT
>JAOWBJ010090944.1:0-15323 GCA_028566335.1 Monarda citriodora | reverse complement strand
TGTGCATAACTGGTCCTGCGTGTGTTAATTTTATCGAACAGCTTGTGTGCATCTCTGCCTGCGTCTTTCCTCCATCAATTTGGTGCGGTGAGCGTGCTTTCTGAGCAGCATGGCTCGCGGTGGTAACGACAAGGAGGAGGAGTCTAAATCTACCGACTCCCGCCTCGACGCGGTGGAGAAGACGCAAGAGGAACTCTCAGATTCTCTCGCGACATTTATGGACGAAATGCGAACTGCCATTGCCTCTCTCACGGCCTCCTTCACGGCCCACTCGGGAGACTCGTCTCACGGCCCCGAGCTCACGCCTCTGCCAACACCTCCTCCGTCTGCCCCGTTACTCATGCCCATTTTTGACGGGACGGATGCACTCTCATGGCTTGCACGGGCTGAACAGTACTTCCTAGTTTCATGCACGGACTCGACCGCACGTCTGCCTCTTGCCATGGCGGCTTTGGCCGGCCCCGCCCTGCCGTGGGTCCAGGTTCTGAAACGGCACCACCCTGCCTTGACGTGGGATCTCTTTACTACTGAACTCATAAAGCGTTTCGGCGACAACGCGGCACTGAACGGCTATGAAGCTTTGGCAGCGATACGTCACGATGGCTCTCTACGTGACTACATCGAGGCTTTCGAGGCTCGTTTGGCGCAGATTCCAGACCTCGTCGACAGCCAATATTCGGCCCGACATTCGCCTACACTTGAAGGCTGCCACCATCACGTGTTACTCCGATGCCGTGCAGCAGTCTTTGCGTTTTGATGGCCTTCATTCCCCGAAGCCTTCGGGGCACGCGTCTGTTCCCCCACAGTCCACGGCTGCCTCTTCTTTCCGCCCGAGCCCCTGGCCTCCCACTCACTCTCCTGCCTCGTCAGCGCCCTCCGGGCCGCACCGTCCCTCACGGTGTTTCCGCAACGTCTCCGCGGAAGACTTCAAACGGCATATGGCCAATGGCACGTGTGTCCGTTGCGGGCAGAAGTACAGCCCCACGCATCGGTGCCCCCCTAATACTCTCAATGTCATGGTCACGGAAGATGAGGACAGTGGCGATTTGCCTCCGGAAGATGAACTACTCGAAGAAACAGAGGGTGATGCAGAATTGAAAGTATCCGAGCTATCTTGCAATGGGGTGGGTGGACTCGCACCATACGTTCAAGATCTTCGGCGAGCTCTGTTCCCGACGCGTCATGGTCATGGTCGACAGTGGAGCTAGCAAAAACTTTATTAATGACGCGTTGGTCCGTGACATGCGTCTGCCGATCACACCGACTCGCCCATATTCCGTGCAACTTGGCGATGGTTCCCGACTTGCGGCCTCCGGCATGTGCGCCGATTTGCCTTTTGATCTCGGTGGTGCTACTTTACATGCCTCGTGCTACTTGTTTCCCATGCGTAACGTGGATATCATCCTTGGAATTCCGTGGCTCGCTTCCCTCGGGGAAGTTATTTGCAACTGGCGCCGCATGACGATGGCATTCCACTACCGCTCGTACCGGTCTTACTCCGCGGAGACGCCGCAATCACGCGGCGCGTATGCTCCCCACGGGAATTGGGGTCTCTCGACGACGGCGATGAAGGTTGGGTCCTGCGTATGTTGGAAACGATCGCTTTTGGCTCTCCTTGCAGGCTATCCGACAGTGATCCAAGCCCCCACTGGCCTCCCTCTGCGTCGACGCACGGATCACCGAATTCCTCTGCAGCCCGGTTCCGCCCCCGTGTCCGTCCGGCCTTATCGTTACAACCATCTCCAAAAGGATGAAATGGAGAAGTTAGTCGCGGAAATGCTCGCGTCGGGCATTATACAGCCGAGCACGAGCCCTTTCTCCAGCCCCGTGTTACTTGTTCGCAAAAAAGACAGCTCGTGGCATTTCTGTGTCGACTATCGCGAGCTCAACAAGCAGACCATTCCCGACAAGTATCCCATTCCGATGATACAGGAATTGTTGGATGAGCTTCATGGTGCTCGTTGTTTCTCAAAACTCGACCTTCGCGCGGGCTATCACCAAATTCGAGTCGCGCCTTCCGATGTGCCCAAAACTACTTTTCGCACGCACTCGGGCCACTACGAGTTCCTCGTGATGCCTTTCGGCCTCACCAACGCCCCGGCTACGTTTCAGAGTCTTATGAATGACATTTTTCGGCCCTTCCTACGCCGTTTTGTGCTAGTATTTTTCGATGACATATTAATTTATAGCTCATCTTGGCAAGCTCACCTTGATCATATTCAGCAGGTCCTTCAGGTGTTACACGACCACTCCTTGGTCATTAATCCGAAAAAGTGCCTCTTTGCTCGAGAGGAGGTCAAATACTTGGGTCATGTGGTGTCCTACGAGGGTGTTCGGATGGATCCTTCTAAAATCTCCGCCGTGCTGCGTTGGCCTACTCCAACATCTCTTAAGGGTGTTCGCGGATTTCTTGGCCTTACCGGGTATTACAGACGATTTATCAAGGATTATGGGAAACTCGCGGCTCCCCTCACCGCGCTACTCAAGAAATCCGAGGCTCCGACACCAAAGACCGCGTGGGTCTGGCCACAGGCGGCTGCTGCTGCTTTTGATGCTTTAAAAACTGCCCTTACCACAGCCCCTCTCCTCCGCACTCCAGATTTCTCCAAGCCTTTTGTGATCGAGTGCGACGCTTCGGGATGTGGCATCGGAGCTGTTCTAATGCAAGACCACCAGCCGATCGCCTATTTTAGCAAATCCTTGGCCGGGCAGTGGCTTAATCGCTCAGCCTACGACAAAGAATTGATGGCTCTCGTTCTCGCCATTCACCATTGGCGACCATATTTGCTCGGTCGACATTTCGTAGTCCACACGGACCAGCGCAGTCTCCGCCAACTGCTTGCACACCCGCTCTCGACGCCCTCACAACAGAATTGGGCGGCCAAATTGCTAGGATATGACTTCTCGATTGTCTACAAGGAAGGGCGACTGAACAAGGCAGCCGACGCTCTCTCGCGTCGCGATACGGACACATTTGAGCTCTCGGCTATCTCCAGGCCTACTTGGCTCGACTGGAGCCATTTGCACAAAGAAGTTGCCGCGGACCCGACTCTAGCCAAGCTCTGCTGTGATTTGGAACTTGGATTGGCCACGGCTCCTCATTATTCCCTCGTCCACGGCACACTCTTCTACAAGGGCAGATTGGTGGTCTCCCCTCAGTCGACGTGGATACCGAAGCTCATCGCCGAATTCCACGACTCACCCGCCGGTGGCCATGCGGGTGCGTATCGCACCTATCGACAGCTAGCTTCTACCTTTTATCGGCCCGGCATGATGAAACAGGTCACCCACTTCGTCGCCGCATGCAGTGTGTGCCAGAAACACAAGACCGACACGAAATCTCCGGCCAGTCTTCTATCTCCCTTACCGATCCCCACTCAAGTTTGGGAGGACATAAGCATGGATTTCCTCTCCGGTCTTCCGCGTTCCGGTGGTCACGACTGTATTTTTATCGTGGTTGATCGTTTATCCAAATATGGCCATTTCATGGCCTTACGACACCCCTTCTCGGCAAAGCAAGTCGCGGAGATTTTTATTCGAGAAGTGTCCGTTTGCATGGCATCCCCGGTCTATCATTTCTGATCGTGATCCCATAATCCTTAGCTCGTTTTGGCAGGAGCTGTTCCGTGCATCAGGCACCAAGCTTCGTATGAGCTCCGCCTATCACCCGGAAACAAACGGGCAAACTGAGGTTCTAAATCGCTGCATTCAGACCTACCTGCGTTGTTTTTCCTCGGACCGGCCTACGCAGTGGTCTCGATGGCTATCTTGGGCGGAGTTTTGCTACAATACCAGCCTCCATTCAGCCTCGTCCATGACACCATTCGAGGTGGTGTACGGTCGACCTCCTCCGGTACTCCACGCTTATCTTCCCGGCGAGGTCCGTGCCCCGGCTGCCGCGGAGGCCTTGCGCACACGCGACTCCTTGATGCTCGAATTGCGCGCCCATCTCCAACGCACCCAGCAGCGCATGATCACTGCCGCAAACAAACATCGACGGGAAGTTCAATACGCCGTCAGTGACTTGGTTTTTCTCAAGTTTAGACCCTATCGTCAATCGTCCTTGTTCAAGAAGACGAACAAGAAACTGGCTCCGCGTTTCTTTGGGCCTTTTCGCGTGCTCGCCCGGATTGGTGAGGCCGCTTATCGCCTCGAACTACCACCCGACTCTCGCATTCACCCGGTCTTCCACGTCTCCCTCTTGAAAGCTGTGATCGGGTCAGCCCAAGCGGAGACGACTCTACCTCCGGAGTTGCGCGTCGTGAACCCCCCGTTTCTGCCGGAAGCCGTGCTGGATCGTTGCACGGTGGGCTCCGTCGAGCAGGTGTTAATCCAGTGGGTAGGGCTGCCTCGGGAAGAAGCTACATGGCTCGATGTCGCGGATGTCCGCGGCCAGTTTCCTTTCTTCAGCCTTGAGGACAAGGTTGTTCCGGCGGACGGGCGGAGGCGGCACTTGATACGCAGAAATGGAAGGTTTACACTCGTGGCCCACGAGGACGCTGGGGTACTTCGGAAGCAACCGACGCGGTGCCAAACGGAGGAACAGATCACGACGGCGAAGTGGGCCGAGCCGGCGCGTTACTTGGAGACGAAGCAAGGCCCAACAGCGCGTAAGGGAAGAAGAAGATTGCAGAAGATTGTTTTGTTTATTTTTGGAGCAAGATGTTTATTTCCTTAGTCATAGTTTCCTTTCATGTGTTTATTTCCTTAGCAAAAGGACGAGTCTTATTTATTCAAGTTTTTGGGTTGTAAGAGGACATCGTGGAGATCAAGTTGCGCTTTGGACGCCGAGTGTGCGTAGGTCCTCCTTCGTGAGAAATTGTTTCTCGTATTTCAGTATTTCGTACTAATATAATTTGCAGTCATCGTTCATACATTTATTCGAACAATTGTTGTGCATAACTGGTCCTGCGTGTGTTAATTTTATCGAACAGCTTGTGTGCATCTCTGCCTGCGTCTTTCCTCCATCAGACACAATCTCGGAACCTCGGTTCCGCCACAGCTCCAAAGCCGCAAACTCAAATACTTTCTTGATAAAATAAGTTACAACGGCAATCACAATATATATACTACTAGGGTACAAACCAAAGCCCATGCATGAGACCAAGGCCCCATGCACACGTTAAGTCCCATACGACTTAAAACCCTAATCTACGATGGTTCGACCTAACCCTAACCCGGGAAAGAACCAACAAGAAAACCCGAGTGGAGCATACGCTCGACACTACAAAAAATAACGACAAATAATATTATAAAAGAATATCACTTCCTAGCTTCTTTCTTCGACCTACTTCTCCTCGTACCCCAGTTGGCCAATCGAGCAGTGCTATCAATTACTCACATCACCGAAACAACCTTGTCCTCAAGGTTGAATGTTGGAAACTGCCCCTCAACCACATCGACATCCTTCCACGAACTGTCTTCAACCGGAAGTCCACGCCATTTAATTAAAACCTGCTCGACATCCTTCCCGTTCTTCCTTATAGAACGACGCTCCACAATGTATTCCGGCCAGAACTCGGGATCTTCACTCATTAGTTGCTCAAGCAAAGGCAACGGCACGACATCGGTCCCAATCGCAGGCTTCAGAAGGCTCACATGAAAAACGGGATGGACCTTGGATCCTTCCGGTAGCGCTAGCCGATATGCCGACGAGCCGACTCTTTCCAACACCTCGTACGGCCCAAAAAAACGAGGCACCAATTTCTGCCTTGAGACTGCAACAAACTCCGTTGTCGGTACAGACGGAACTTCAGAAAAACCATGTCTCCTGCCTTAAACTCGAGAGGTCGGCGATGCTTATTCGCCTCACGCACCATCCGCATTTGCGCCCTCTCCAGATGTGCGCGAAGATGCACCATAATCTCATCCTGCTCGCGCAATGATTCAGCCAACGCCTGCACCCTAATCTCGCCGGGTAAGAACTGAACAAACGGTGGAGGTGGCCGGCCATAAACCGCTTCAAAAGAAGTCATCCCGGCGCTTGTTTGGAACCCGGTATTGAAGCAATACTCAGCCCATGTCAGCCACTTACTCCATCCTTTCGGTCGCTCCGACGCAAAGCAACAGAGATACGTCTCCAAGCATCGATTCATGACTTCCTTTTGTCTATCTGTCTCTGGGTGGTATGCGGAACTCATCCTCAGTTTAGTTCCCGACGCCTGAAATAGCTCCTTCCAAAAGGAGCTAAGAAACACTGGGTCACGATCTGAAACAATGGAAGCTGACATGCCATGTAGACGAAACACCTCGCGAACAAACACTTCCGCCACGGATTTCGCCGTATAGGGGTGCCGAAGCCCCATGAAATGGCAGTATTTTGATAACCGATCGACAACAACTAATACACAGTCGATTCCACCCGAGTGAGGCAGTCCGGACACAAAATCCATGTTGATATCGTTCCAAACCATCTCGGGAATAGGCAACGGACTGAGAAGGCCGGCGGAGCTCTTTGTCTCATTTGTGCCGTTGACAAACGTCGCAAGCTGCAACCATACGTGTGACGGCCTTTGTCATGCACGGCCAGTAAAGACTCTCGGCCATCCTCATGTAGGTGCGGAACGCTCCGGAATGTCCCCCGATGGTGTGGCGTGAAACTCTTTAAAGAATTGTGCAATCCAGGGCGAATCCTTTGGAAGGACCACTCACTCTTTGTAGAATAGAGTCCCTTGGACCGGTGTGTAGTGCTTCGGCGCTCCTGAGCCTCTTTCAAGCGCCTCAATGATAGGTATCAAGTCCGGATCCGCTCGAACGCAGTCTTGCAAGGCCTTCCAATCTACCCAACGCGGAACAGAAACAGCCGAGAGCTCAGCCTCCTCGTCGCGGCGTGATAGGGCATCCGCTGCATTATTTGTTCATCCCTCCTTATAAACGATTTCAAAATCATACCTGAGCAGCTTCGCAGCACAACTTGCCGGTGTAGTCAGTGTCTGGGACAAAAGGTGTTTGAGGCTCCGCTGATCGAAACGTACGATGAAATGACGACCTATCAAATACGATCGCCAATGTTGAACTGCAAGTACCAGAGCCATTAGCTCCTTCTCGTAAGCCGATCGGGCTAGGGTCCGTCTCGAGAATTGCTTATAGGCTATGGGTCGCCGACCTTGCATGAGGACAGCCCCAATTCCTCGTCCTGAAGCATCGCTCTCTACCTCAAACGGTCGAGTAAAATCTGGCATGCAGAGCACCGGAGCGGAAGTGATCGCTTGTTTAAGATTCTGGAAAGCAGCCTCGGCTTCGGGTGGCCAACTCCACCGCTTGGTGTTTTCTTTGCGTAGTAGTGTCGTCAGTGGAGCAGCGATTTTACCATAGTCGCAAATAAAGCGACGATGGTACCCTGTGAGGCCCAGAAATCCACGAAGCCCACGGATGGATGAGGGAGTTGGCCATCGCATGACTGTCGTTATCTTGGCGGGATCCATCTGAACTCCTCCTTCGGAAACGATATGTCCCAGATATTCTACTTGAGTCCGCCCGACGATGCACTTCTTCAAATTGACCACTAGTGAGTTCTCCTGTAGAATCTGGAAGACGCTCTCCAAGTGGGTGAGGTGATCCGCCCACGAGGTGCTATAGATCAGGATGTCGTCGAAAAAGACCAGGACAAACTTCCGAAGGAAGGGCCGGAAGATGTCGTTCATCAGACTCTGAAAGGTTGTTGGTGCGTTCGTCAATCCGAAAGGCATTACGAGGAATTCGTAATGGCCGGAATGAGTGCGGAACGCAGTCTTATGGACGTCTTCCGGTGCGATCCTGATCTGGTGGTATCGAGCTCGGAGGTCGAGCTTGCTAAACCAATGAGCTCCGTGCAGCTCGTCGAGTAACTCCTGGATCACAGGTATCGGGTATTTGTCCGGTACGGTTACTTTGTTCAATGCGCGGTAGTCAACGCAGAACCTCCACGAACCGTCTTTCTGGACCAACAATACTGGACTCGAGTCCGGACTGTAGCTGGGTTGAATGATGCCGGCGGCTAGCATCTCGGCTATGAGAGTTTCTCCATCTCGTCCTTCTGCAAGTGATTGTACCGATATGGGCGAACTGAGATTGGAGCCACTCCCTCAATAAGAGGAATCTTGTGATCGCACTCGCGCAATGGCAGCAACTCTGATGGGGTCTGCGTGATGGAGGAAAATCTCGCAATGAGGGACTGCCACTCTTCTTGTTGCTGTGAAGAGAGGTCGATGGTGTAGAGTCCACCGATGAGCCTTCCAATGTCCATAGCATCCATGCGGCGTCTTCGACCTCAAGTTCTGTTAGTTCGGTTCTCCTACACTCGCGTCGTGTGAGGGCGGGGTCACCTGTAATGCGGAGCGTAGCCGAACTCCATGGTTAGGCGCGACCAGTTCGCGGTAATGTCTCCGAGGGCCGCCAACCATGATACCCCTAGAATCAAGTCAATGTTGCGCAAGGGAAAGACGTAACACGTGACATGGAAGAGATGTTGTTGCACCTTGATAGGGACTAATCTACAGATGCCCCGAGGAGAAAATTTCGAGCCATCTCCCAATACGACTGCGAAAGAGGATGTGGGCGCAATTGACAGGGCCAGGTCTCGGGCTGCCTTGCTCGAGATAAAACAGTGGCTTGCCCCGCTGTCGATCATGGCCCGTAGCTTTTGTTCGCCTATGTGCACGAATAACTTCAGCGTCTGAGCGTCATCAATACCATGAGAGGATAGTTCTGACAACAGCATGGAACCATACTGAATCGGAGGATACTCCGCGGCCAGAAGCAAAGGAAGAGCCGTCGGGGGACACTTGTGCAGTGGTCCGTACTTTCCGCTGCATCGAAAGCACAACCCCTTGGCTCGGTATTCTTCCTGTTGCGCCACTGTTACCCGACAAGAATTCCGGGGTGGCGAGGATGCGATAGCTCGCGTCTGTGGCTGCTCGCTCGTTGTTATCTGCCTCTGAAACGTAGCCATAGGTCGGGGAAAGGTGCTCGCTGTATTTGGAGATCGGAAGGAGTTATGCGAGCTTCGGCTGAACCTCGCAATGCGACGAGCAGCTGTGATCGCTGCGAACACATCTCCCAGCTCGAAGTCCGGCAAGCGATCTCGGATGGAGGGTTGAAGGCCCCCAGGAACGAGCCCAAATATTGTTCGGCTGGCAAGGCCGGAAGTTGGACGACGCGTTCTTCAAACAGTGAGAGATAGTCTTCGAGCGAGCCCGTTTGTCTCGTGAGGTGAAGTGCTTCATAGGCATTTACGGCTGAACTGTCGTCGAATCGGGCTATGAGTTCCTTCGAGAAGTCGCTCCACACGAGATCTGCTGAGCGACGGAGCAACCACTGTGCCCAAAACATGGCCTTGCCAGTCAACGCGATGAGGGCGGTGGCTGCACGTTGATCTAGCGGAGTGCTATGGACCAAAAAATATTGCTCGGCCTGAGCGAGCCACGCGATGGGATCAGTGCCATCGAATTCGGGAAGGTCCATGCCGGGTAGAATCACCGTGGGGTTGCCTCCTGGGGGTGGCGTCGGCGGTGCTATGAACGGGAAGCCCTCCGGACTACCGAATCTTTGCGCCGTCAGTAACTTGACTTGCGAGAGTATCTCAGGGATCGCCGTTTCGAAACTCCCGACAGAGGCCTGGAGAGAGTCGACGACGATCTGAACTCCCCCCACGGTGGCTCCCAAGTCTTTCGTGATCTTCTCTAGATCATCGATTCGCTTGTTTTGCCGCGTCATATTGCGTGTCTCCACCGAATCAGAGGAGGAGGGCATCGGGATGGGATCCGGCAGGTCGGACCAATTGATAGAGAATAGATCACGAATAACACGAAGAAGAAAGGATTGACACAATCTCGGAACCTCGGTTCCGCCACAACTCCAAAGCCGCAAACTCAAATACTTTCTTGATAAAATAAGTTACAGCGGCAATCACAATATATATACTACTAGGGTACAAACCAAAGCCCATGCATGAGACCAAGGCCCATGCACACGTTAAGGCCCATATGACTCAAAACGTTCGACCTAAACCTATCCCGGGAAAGAACCAACAAGAAAACCCGGGTGGAGCATACGCTCGACACTACAAAAAATAACGACAGATAATATTATCACTTCCTAGCTTCCTTCTTCGACCTACTTCTCCTCGTACCCCCAGTTGGCCAATCGAGCAGAGCTATCACAAGATTGAGAAAATCAACATAAAACAATTCAAACTCACTTGGATGGCTTCGGTGTCTGTAGTAGTGGTAATACCCAGAAATTTTGCAATCTCTGCCAAATCTGTAATAGAGAAATACGAAAGTATTTGAAAAATGCTACATTCATAAATCTCATAGAAAATATACTCCAAAAGCTGGACAGATTTACTGCAACGTGGTCCATTTAAAACAATCGCTACGACAACTACGTAGTACATTTAAGCACACCCTTGAAAATTGCAACCGCATTCAATCGGAAAATAACGCCGAAAGTTTGAAATTCAGAGAATATGAAACAAGCAAAGAAAAGGATTTAAAAGTGGTTCAGATAAAGATAACTACATTGTATCCTTGAGGTCTCTTCGTCACGATCCACAGCCTCTCCCTGTAGATTTTGCTGCGAAAAGGGAGATTTATCGCCCAATAATCTGCAAACCCAATCGAAGTGTTCGTGATCAAACTTCAATAAAAAAATTCGCACGGTAAAATCCAAACTTCGATGCTCCCGTACTTGAAGAAGAGCCATTCGAGAAGGTCGTAGCGTTCCATGCCGGCGAAGAGGAGCGACTGCGCCGGCGCATTGGCTCTCGAGTAGTTCAACAACGCTAATTTCCTCTGCACTTCTTCCATTTGCTTCGCCGCCATGCCGTGCGACTCAATTTCGATGCAGGCCCAAATCAAACGGCGGAAATCGGGGGCCGGATTTGGGAAAATTCGTAGGAAGTGAAAGGGGGAATCGAGATGAGTTCAAGTTCCTTTCCTCTTTTTCGTTGAATTTCGTTATTTTCAAATCGAAGTTGTTATAGCGAACGCCATAAGGAAAATCGTGTTTCTACTTCTGAATAGTTGCTACTACTTATATAAGATTGCTTAAAACTGGTACTGTGGATTTTGTTTCACAGACGCTTCACCTAGCCGATAGGTACATTTTTTTTTTTTCCAGACCAACAAAACTTTTACTACCTTCATCTCATATTATTAGTTTCACTTTTCTTTTTCATACATCTCATATATTAGTCTCATTACTCAAAAGGAAACAAATTACAATCACTTCCCAACATCTCATTACAATTAAATTCAAATTACAATCACTTCTCAACCTCTAATCACAATTAAACACAAATTACAATCACTTCTCAACATCCCATCACAATTAAACTCACAATTAACACTTTATGGGTCTCACTTTTTTGGCTATTGTGTCCTAAGGAAGTGAGATTAATTAGAAGAGATGGAGGTGGTATTAAAGAAAAACAAGAGAAAATTGCACATTAAGTTAACCTGCCTCCAAACAAACAGCAAGAAGCAGATTAAGTTAACATGCCTCCAAACAAACAGCAAGAACTAGAAGGGAAAAGAGAAAGAAAAAATTACAGTCCCAAACTAGCAAGATTGAAATTGCACCAGTTCTCCCAGGAGAGTCCATGCGCATTAGCTCGGCTTCTCAGCCATAAGTAACGGAAAGACTTAAGTTCATCAATGAGATTATCAGGAGAAATCTGATTCTCTTCAAACTTCACTGCATTTCTATGTCTTCAGATGACCCAAAGAGAGGTAAAAATGATAAGATGAATGACTTTGATCTAAACTTTGGAACCTCTTTGTCTACGGTGGCAGTTGAGGAAATCATCCATTTCCAAAAAGAAAAATGGGCGAAGCCGGCACCAACTGGAGACGAAGTCCCAAAGAGCCACGGAGATGGGGCAAGTACCGAAGAGGTGCATAGAGGATTCATTAGCCTCCCAGCAAAGAGGATAAGTGCGATCGGAGATGTTGATCCTTCTATCCGCAAGGGCAACTGCAGTCGGGATCCTGTTGTGGAGCAAACGCCAAACTAAGAAATTGACTTTTGTTGGAACTCAACTATTCCAATCGAAGAAGAAATCATGGTCCTGGACGAAGCATATATCCACCTCGCTTCTGATACTTCGGACATAGAACTTCCTAGAGGTGTTGAGTTTCCAATCCCACATGTCATTGGAATCGCCAAACTGGAAATGTTTAAAGGAGTGATTGTTATTCATTTGTTGATAATTATTACCATATGATTACACGCCTTTTATATGGCTGTAAATGAGCTATCTATGGAAAATATATCAACCACTTTAATTCCCCCTAATTTACACCTTTATTGCCGATCTTGATATACTGAATCTCTTCTTGATTTGCTCCACCGGATCATCTACTTTCAACCACTCCCCCTCAAGTTAAGTAATGGGATTACCCATTCCTAACATGCCCAATACTGTGCGGAAGCTTTTTGAATCCACAACCTTCGTCAAGATATCGGCCAGTTGGTCTTCTGATCTCACAAAAGGGAACTCCACAACCTTTCGGTCTAGGTTATCTTTGATGAAGTGTCTATCCATCTCAACATGTTTTGTTCGGTCATGCTTGACCGGATTCTCATATATGCTAATTGCCGCCTTATTGCCGCAGAATAATTTGCATGGTTTGGCGACTTCAAATTCAACTCCGTCAACAACTTCCTTAGCCACGGAATTTCGGTCAAGCCACTCTTGATCCCTCTAAACTCCGCCTCAGCACTCGAAAGTGCTACTACTTCTATTTCTTGCTCCGTCAGGTAACAAGATTTCCTCCAACAAACGTGAAGTATCCTGTAGTTGACTTCCGATCATTCGGATTGCCCGCCCAGTCAGCATCAGTGAAGCCATTGACCTCCAAGTTCCCATGTTTCTCGAACATTATTCCATGACCCGCAGTCCCCTTTAGATACTTCACAATTCTAGTAGCTGCCTCCCAGTGAGCTTCTTGAGGTGTATGCATGAACTGACTTAACACTCCGATTGCATAAGCGATGTCTGTCCTAGTGTGAGATAGGTAGATCAACTTCCCGACTAGTGTGAGCTTCTGCTCTCCTTCATCTTCCCCGCCTTGTCTTCCAGATCATAAAGCAGGTATGGATATGCGGTGCTTTCATAAGTGACAGATAGGCTTCCCCACAAAGCCTTGGTTGTATGGTGATGGGCAAAATCCACCACGATATTGGTGTCGATATTGTCCAATATCCACGAAAATACAATCATATCGGATTCCTCCCACTCTGTGTAACCTTTCTCCCCTGGTTCCGGTGGGCTTGGATCTCCGGTGATGTGTCTGGTTGCACGTCTGCCGACGATTGCAATCTTCATTAGTTTCTTCCATAATGGTTAATTGGTCCCATTAAGCTTGACTGCGAGAGTAACATTCTTACTCATCTTCAATCTTGAATCATCTATATTTGGCTTTTCTTCGTCGTCTGACTTGCTGCAGGTCGAGCCTTCTGGCCGAGTTTGGTTAGGATATGATGATAAATTCTGAGCCCTCTTTTTTTGCTCTGATGTCATGTTTAAAGGAGTGATTGTTATTCATTTGTTGATAATTATTACAGAAGGATTACACGCCTTTTATAGGGCTGTAAATGAGCTATCTATGGAAAATATATCAACCACTTTAATTCCTCCTAATTTACACCTTTATTGCTGATCTTGATTTACTGAATCTCTTCTTGATTTGCTCCACCGGATCATCTACTTTCCAACGGGAAAGAGAGAATGGCATTTGAGAGGTCATTGAGCTCCTCCGACTCTGCCCTGCTCGATGGGTTTCTGGTCAAAGAATCGCGAAACAAATCCGCTTTCATGATAAGCAACTCTTTCAGCAACCAGGACATTTTTAAGACTTTCAAGCTCGAACAACAGAGGAAATCTGAGGGACAGAAGAGAATCAAATAGCCAACATTCCTTCCAAAAACAAATCTCTTTTTGAATACCTGGAGAGGCGAGGAATAAAGAGGGTAGATTGATTCCAAGCTCTTCAAAATCCGAACCCAGCCGAGCAATTTATTTCCAAGGACTCATCACCGAAAGCCTAGCAGGGATGAAACTCCACGTTCGAGAGCCATTGTGAATCAAACAAATATTTTTCCTCCACAGACTATGGTGATCCGATTTAAATCTTCACCACCATTTCTATAGCATAGTAATATTTAGGACACGAAGCGAGCCAAAGCCCATGCCATCTCTCTCCTTGGGAGCCATGAAATTCTTCTAGGCTACCCACTTCATCTTTGAACGATCATAATTGTCCCCCCAGAAGAACTCTCTTATAATTCTTTCTAACGATTTTATAATGCCGAGAGGAGCCTTAAACAAGGAGTAGTAAGAAGGGAGAGCATTGAGCATTGATTTGAGCAAAGTAATGTGGCCCCCATAGAAACAGACTTAGCTTTTGTAATATCCTATAATTTAATTCAAGTTAAATTAATGGATATTATATCAATTAAGTGAGTATTATATTACATAATATAATACCATATAATTTAATTAGTTAAACTAATAGAAATTATATTAATTAAGTGAATATTTCATTACATAATATAATTATATTATGTAGTGCATGTGTGTGCTAAGTGGCATGAAATTAGAAGGGAGCAAAAGAATTAAAAAAAAAAAGAAGGGAAAGGGATCAGGAACGAAAAAGAAGAAAAACATTAGCAAAGAAAGAAAAAAAGAATAAGAAAGGAAAAAAAACGAAAAGAAGAGGGATAAGAAGAAAAAAAAGACGGCACATCCTTTTCTTTTTCTTTCTTCCCCAGACTTAACCGCCTTCTCCTTCTCCTTTCTTTTTTTTCTTCTCCCACTTTCACGCCATCACCATCTCTGCTATTAGAGGTCTAGCAATTTGTGGAAGAAGATTGTGGATTAAGGTAAAGCTCTTTTAGTTAATTGCTAGTTGAGGATAGTGAAGAAATTAGAGAATTGTGGTATTCAATTTGTTGAGTGGTGATTATATGATCTTGATTTTTAGTTTTCTGAAATTAAAGATGTTATATTCATGCTTGGTGATGATCGAAGAGAACTTATTATATTTTCATGATTTTGAAGTTAGGGTTCTTGATGAACCTATGTATTTATGATTATAATTTGATTTTGTATAGTTGATGTTAAATATTAGAGTTGTGTATGATATGTTTGAGCAAATGTTTCAAAGAAAGCAAAATAAAGTTGTCCTCTTTATTTCCTGGAAATTCAGTCCGTTTACGGATAAATCTGGGAACGTATTGTTTGGAATTCAACCTTGATTTTCTTTCAAAGTTAAAGTACTCCCTCTTAGCTTTCTGTAGACGTTTGATTCATCAAAAACGGAGTTCGTATGAATTTACTA
>JAOWBJ010089855.1:0-15336 GCA_028566335.1 Monarda citriodora | reverse complement strand
TCACCGACGGATATCAACCAAATTCCGTCGGTGACCAACCGGAAAATTCAAAAAGCCGACCCGGCCGGTCACCGACGGACGGTCCGTCGCTGACCACCGACGGACACTAGTCAGTCAGTGACCTGGTCGGTATCCGCGCGTTTTTTTGTAGTGCCTCTCATTATCGACCAAATTAAAACCTGCCACTTCTTCAGCTAATCAGTTCAATTTATCATCACTGAAAACAGAAGTTGCTTCCTCTTTACAAAAGCTAAGGACAATGGAAGTGGAATGAGGAGCTTCATACTGTACAAATTCAAAGGAATAATACGGACACTGATTCGACCCTCCTATTTTTACTAGTAGAACTCTTTTATCCACTTTCATCGTGAATCAATCACATTCCTTAAAGTTACGAACATACTCCAATGCAAGTTTATTCGGTGAATATGATCGTCATCAAACTACAAATAAACTAAACAAAATTTATCTACGCAACAGAATTACTAGAATTTAGAAACAGTCATGCTCCACACCAAAATCAAATTGAAGTAACTTAAACGCTATCAATGGACAACCAATCTCAAAATATCAACTGCGAAACAACAACCTTCCCACACTCTCCCTAAAAAACTTACTTCCTACGCAGCAATTTCACATCACAAAAATTCAATAGCGATAGAAATTCGAGAAATTACATGAGGATCGAGAAGCCTGGAAGGAATCGGAGTGGAGGAGGAGCGATCGGGTGCATCCGGCGAAGCTGAAACGCGCGGAGATTCGGGGGAAAACTGCTCGGAGGCATTCCGAGCGTGAGAAGGGGCGTGCATCGGGGTGGGATCCATCATCTTCTCCGAGACCAGAGCCGTCATACTGTTATATATAGGAATCAATCGCTCGTGTGTGGACGTCGGCGGAGAATTCTAGAGAAGATCCAGTAATCCCAAAATCGCGTCTGCAAGAAATGTGGGTATTGTTTCGATGATTGAGGGACAAAAGGGTAATTGCGCTTTCAACAACTGGTTACTGTTTAAGGCCCAAATTCCTAATACCTACATTTTCCTCAGAGTCGAACAAAGGCGAGAATAGTGAAAAAAACTTCGGGCCCGGATTAAAATGCGGGCCGACCTGTTTTGGACTCCATGATAACAAACACTTGTGTTGCCCATAGTAGTAAATCCATATGGCATCAACAAGGGGTAACACTACCCAACCAAACAGCCCCTAAAAGGAAACGTAGGTTTTGTGGCCTGCAGCACTTGAAAGTAGTTGGAGCTCAATCTCCTTTTTTTCATACATTCATTCGTAAGAATTATTAATCGAGGTGAATCAGTGTTTTAAAAATTAGTTGAACCGGCCGGTTCGTCGGTTTTAATCGATTCACCTATTTTTTTGATCGGTTTTGACTGATTCGATCGGTTAAACCGTGAACTGGTGACTTCGCCGGTTTAAGCTCCGATCCGGTTTTTAAAACATTGAGGTGAACAAAATAAAGCTCAATTACTTCAAAATAAATAATACTACTACTACGTAAACAAGAATGTACGTTAATTTTTATTTTCATTTTTCTTTATCTTGTAATTTGTCAGTACTTGTCCCTATAAAAGTAACTGGAAAAAGTCAATTACGATGATAGGTGTTATCCGTCATTTAATTTATGAAGTTACTAGAATGAATAATTGAATCTGTTTTATATGTATATGATCATCCATGTTACGACAAAACCGTATAGATAAGGACAGTTGGAAAAATCAAACTCCCAGTTGAGTTCATAAATGCAATCCTGATTAATGTTATAATAATATGTTAATACAACCAAATAGAATTTCAGACTCTGTTCCATCCCCTTATACAAATATAGCGCTCCACCTCCTCTATATACTTTCAAAAACATAACAATAATAAGCAAATCCCGCCTTTTATTTTATATCTATTACATCATGTGTGACATTCTAACGCATACATCTCGATAAAATCATAATATTTACATCGAAATTTTTGTTTGGATTTTCTATTATCTCATTGTGTGACATCCTATATTACATTAATAAATTAATAAGACATGATTTTATTAAGTAGTTTAGCATTTTCATCTATTAAATTAATTGATTAATGACACATAACATTATTAAATAATATATGGCCAATTTGAAGAAAAAAATTTATTATAATTAATTACCTGTCATCACGCGATAAATATAATAAAAGATATTATTCTTCGAAATCTGACTTAATATCTACAAATGCGGCAAAATGATCAAACTTGTTTAATTTCAAATTCATTATGTTCAACTAGCATGATGTCCACAAATTGCGGTGTATACATTTAACACCGTATTAAAATGATTAACGTCAATAATAAAAACGAATAATTAATTAAGAGTTTTGGGTTTATGGTTTAGGGTTTATTATACCGTGAGATGATAAGACAATTATTACTACTATTTTATAATAGTTTCTATTTTATAACGTTTTTTATTTTTGAGTGAATAATAAGTTTTAAAATAGAGCAACTGGATCCATGAAATCTCGACCGTCCATTTGAAAAAATAACAGTAAACTGCAGCCCTACACAAAGTAATTGATTAATTAGGGCAAATTATTTGAATACGATACCTACCTACTTCCATACACTTAAACCCACATTATTCATTAACTTATCATCTCAGCTCCCACTCTTTAAATCACCCTCCACCACCACTTCTCCCTCTCCCACCACCGTCATGGCTCCGCCGCCGGTGATCCTCAAGTACGCGAAGCTAGGGTACCAGTACCTCGTAAACAACTTCCTCGTCTTCCTCATCGTACCGATAATAATAGCTCTCTCCATCGAAGCCCTACGCACTAGCCCTGAAGAAATCCTCCACCTCTACGATTCCATGCATCTCACCTCACTCCACTTACTGTGCACCCTCTTCCTCATCACCTACGCCTTCACCTTATTCCTCATGTCGCGGCCGCGCCCCATCTACCTCGTCGACTACGCTCTCTTCAAGCCGCCGCGGAGCTACCGCGTCTCCTTCGCCGGATTCATGGAGCACGTGAGGATGGGGCGGCTGTTCTCGGAGCCCAAGAGCGTTCATTTCCAGATGAAGATTCTAGAACGTTCTGGCCTCGGGGAGGAAACGTGTCTCCCGCCGGCGCTGCATTACATTCCTCCGACGCCGACGATGGCGCTGGCGAGGGAGGAGGCTGAGCTCGTTATCTTCTCCTGCATGGATTCTCTCTTCGAGAAGACCAGGGTCAAGCCGAGGGAGGTTGACCTTTTGATATTGAACTGCAGCTTGTTTTCTCCGACGCCGTCGCTGACGGCGATGGTGATAAACAAGTATAAAATGAGGAGTAATATCAGAAGCTTCAATCTCTCCGGCATGGGCTGCAGCGCCGGTTTGATCTCCGTCGACTTGGCGAAGGATCTGCTCCAACGCTACCCAGACTCCAACGCCGTCGTCATCAGCACCGAGATTCTCACTCCTAACTGCTACAGTGGTAAGGAAAGAGCCATGCTCCTCCCCAACTGCCTCTTCAGAATGGGCGGCGCCGCCGTTCTCTTATCCAACCGCCGCTCCGACCGCCGCCGCGCCAAGTACCGCCTCGCCCACGTCGTCAGGACCCACAAAGGCGCCGACGACAAATCGTACAGATGTGTCTCGCAATAAGAAGACGACGAAGGCAACGTCGGAATCAAGCTGAACATCGACCTGATGGCCGTCGCCGGAGAAGCTCTGAAGTCGAACATCACCACCATCGGCCCCCTCGTCCTCCCGGCGTCGGAGCAGCTCCTCTTCGCCTTCTCCCTCATCGGAAGAAAAATCATCAACTCCAAATGGAAGCCGTACATCCCAGATTTTAAGCAGGCGTTCGAGCACTTCTGCATCCACGCCGGCGGAAGGGCGGTGATCGACGAGTTGCAGAAGAGCCTGAGGCTCACCGGCGAGCAAGTGGAAGCCTCTAGAATGACCCTGCATAGGTTCGGAAACACTTCTTCGTCTTCCTTATGGTACGAATTGAGTTACATAGAATCGAAGGGGAGGATGAAGAAAGGTGATAGGGTGTGGCAGATTGCATTTGGGAGTGGATTTAAGTGCAACAGCGCCGTTTGGAAGTGTAACCGGACGATCAAGTCGCCGGTGGATGGGCCGTGGGCGGATTGCATTGATAAATATCCAGTTCATATTCCTGAAGTGGTAAAGCTTTAATTTGGTAGAATGAAGTTGTATGTTAAAGTTCAGTTTGTTCGTAACAAGTTGCCACTTGTCCGACAGTGTGATTTTCTGTAAAAGTGTTTGGCCTTACTTACCTAAAGGGTCCAGCTGTCAATTTCCCATTTATTTTAGAATCTCTATTTTCTTTCTAATTTAGTAGTAGTAGTATGACTGATGGGGTGTTTATAAGCAATTAAATTTAATTATAAGTTAGTATTGAAAATGTTTTATAATACAAATTTAAATTCATTTATAACTTTAATCAAACACCCATTAATTGTGATAAATAATGTTTACGATTCAACTGATTATATTGTTTGAGGATAAGTATCCTCTATTACCTAATTATATAATATCTTATATTGCATTATTAAATCGATGATATATTACATAATTAGTGATTTAGGATTTAAATTTTATATAAAAAAAATATTTTTAACATATGGAAAATTCAAACTAAGACTAGAGGATCTCATTCCTTGTTTGGGATGTACTTTGCATCATGTGGCAGATGCAAGATTTCAAATAAGGAGGTCATAACATATAATTAAATATAAAATTTTATTATTTGGAGATTTGCTATATTTTTTAATTTATGAATGATGGTTTCATAGGAACACAATCAGATGCACAACTTCTACGGCGTAGATACCAAATTATCATTCATTGATTCATCGTTTAAAGATATCGTTCATTCTTTTTTTAAGCCGATTCGTCACAATTTCATGGTTAATAATACTCTTTCTAAAAAAGACAATAAAATTTGAGGATTTAAATAAGTATATTATATATTTAATATTAAAACACAAGGGGCAATTGATCTCCCTGGACTCTACTTCCATCCACCGGTAATGTCATGGATATGTTAAGATTCAAATTGTAGTTCTAGTTTTAATAATAATAATAATAATAATAATACGTCATATGATTCGGTTGATTATCAACGTCAAGCAAACGTCTAACTAAGCCTAATTTACATTAGCAAAACGTTAATTACTTGTTAGTTTCTGATAAAGGAAATCGCCACCTTAGTTTTTTTTTCCTCAAAAGGAATGTGCTTGACGTTTTGGACACAATTAATGTTCTTGCAGTTAATTAAGTTAAGCATGCTTTAATAGGAAAATCAATTAGGCTGGTTAAGTTTATGCGAATACGTGCGAAAGGAAATTGATTAGATATGATTTAAATATACTAGCACACATGCCCGCGCGTTGCGGTAAGTACAATTAAAATCAAATAAAAGATGGTTAACGTCAATAGTAAAAGTAGGCAAGTATGTGCAAGTAGTACGGGCCACCTTCAGCTGGGTTGGCCGAAATGAAAAATAAATGGGTTAATAAACCGGTTATATAATTATTGTGTAACAATTTCTATTTTTGGGAGGCCATAGACAGTCTGAATATTTCACATATCACAAATATGTAACACTTTATATTTTTTAGGGTGAATAATTATTATATAGTAGTAAATATAATTGTTTAAATTTTAATATACGTTAAAATATACGTAGCGTATATAGTGCTATTGAATTATTTACGTAATTATAATATGCGTATGAACGTATATATTGGAAACGGCCGGACAACACATAATAGTCATTTTCATTTTATTAAATGTCATTAATATGAAAACGAACTAGCACCGGAAAACCATTCGAATTCACCAATCAATGAAACAAGGCTGCATGTGTGAAGCATTCATTTTAATAAATTAACGTTATATTATCAATCAATAGCCGTGACTTACACCAGCGACCTAGAAAAGCTCTACGGCTTGACACACTTATTTTGTCCATCGATAATGTAGCATTATTACAGTAATTTTTTTTTAGAGCTTGTCTGTTATTATAATTCCGTTTCAAGATTGATGATGCGTTTATTTTTTGTCTTTTTTGTACATATTTATACGTGATCGATTATAGATTTTCGAGTGAGATATGAAACGACGAAAATAAAGAACACAAGAATTTTGATGAAGTATGTGAAGATGATGAAGGAGCATGCACGTGAATAACTGAAGAAAGAGGGCATGCGAGTGAGATTGAATGAAGAAGGAGCTATACTGGTTTCAGCGGGAGTTTGCAGAATAAAAGCAGTCTAGCTAATAAAAGCGTTTTTCCATATTATTTACGTTTTTGATTAGTTATCGGTGCCACATGTCATGTTGTGAGTGGATCGGTAGTAGTGGTAGTTACTCAACACTATAAGTGTGAGTTTGTTACTGAGCTTAGCTCAAGTTTTCATTTCTGTAAACATTGCGATCTAGATTCAATGAATTTACTCTTCTTTCGCATATGATTTTATATTCTTCTTCAATATTTCTTCATGGTATCTAGAGCGTAGGTTACGATCTGAGATATTTTGTGAAGTTTTTCCTTTGATTCTGTGGATTTTTTGTTTGTGGATTCATTTCTCGATAATGGCGAGAGGTGGTGGTCGATTTGCCCAAGGAAGAGGTGGAGGCGGTGGTAGAAATTCATGGAAGGACGTGCTTACAGGGGAGAGTTCGGGTTCGAAACTTGATTACGAGAGGGAGGATCAAACTCATGGGAAGAGGCCTGAAGACTATATGGCAGAAGAGGCTGATGATTAGTTTGTGAATGAATTTGGATCGAATGGGTTAAGTGCAAAACAGATCGAGGAGATCCTGCATCTGAGTCCGTCCGATCATCCGGGGATGCAACTTGTTGCAGCTCCACTGACCGGAATTAATTTCATTAACTGGAGCAAGTCCATACGGAGGGCCTCGGGAGCACGAAGCAAAATCGAGTTGATAGATGGTACTTTTACAGAACCTTTACCTCATACTCGTTATTATAAGCAATGGTTGAAGACCGACTCTATGGTTTCTTCTTGGATATTAAATTCTATCTCTAAGGAATTGGTGAATGGATTTAACCATATAGAAAATACAAAGAAACTGTGGGATGTGTTGGTTCACAGATTTGGCCGATGTAATGGACCAAAAATATACAAGTTGCAGAGAGAAATATTTGGATATTGTCAAGGGAATCAAAATGTTATTCAATATCTCAATGGTTTGACGGGGATGGATTAGATAGTTTACTACCTCCTTTAGGGTGTGTTTGTGAAGCTAGAACTAAGCTAGCAAGGATAGAGGAACAACAAAGGTTGATGAAGTTTTTACAAGGACTAAACTTAGTTTATGAGCAATCTAAGAATCAAATATTGATGATTGATCCATTGCCTAGTGTAGACCGGGCTTATGCTATGATAATACAAGTTGAAGATGAGTTAGCTCTTAATGTTGATGTTCAAAGCTCAAATCACATGATGGCAATGAATGTGACAGAAGGAGGGGATGAGCATTTTGTGCATAATCAAATTTTTGCAGCTGCTACAAAGGCTGATTATTACAAAAAGAAGCTAACAAAAGAGAAGGAAAGGAAGCTTAAGTGTAAATATTGTCATGAAAATGGGCATGTGATGGAAGAGTGTTTTAAGTTGCATGGTATCCCGTAGTGGTATAAAGATTACAAGAAGGGGTTGCAAAGGCAGCAAGCTAATTTGGTGGATGTTGGAGAGGATATGGATACTATATCAGATTCTGGAGATGTTAAGTCTACTTCTCCAGATGTGTCCAAACTGATTCATGCTGAAGTGGCAAGATATCTCGGGGCTTTGAATGCTCAATCATCTCAATCCACAGGAAAAACAGAAGCAAATTATGTGGTGAAGGACAAGGGTAAAGGATTAATGAAAGAGACAGAGAAAGATGTGAATGCACATCCTTTCTTTGATGGGTATTTTGCCTTTAGTGTTGTGCAAAGTATGCAAAAAGGAGCTTGGATAATTGACTCAGGAGCTAGCTCCCATATTTGTTCTGATCCAAACTTATTGATCAACACATATCAGCTGGAAGAACCCATCCGCATACACTTACCTGATGGGACTCACAGAATGGTCAGGTATGCTGGAACTGCTATGTTGAATCATGATTTGGTGCTAAGAGAGGTGCTCTTTCTTCCTGATTTTACCAACAACCTAGCGTCCATTGCTCAGTTGTCTGTTGACTCAGGATATAGAGCATATTCACTAAGAAAGATTGTTTGTTTCAGAAAATGGATACTGGGGAAGTGATAGGCAAAGCACCTATGAGAGGGAATCTCTATGTATTTGAGACAGTTGTGGAAAACCATTTTTACAATACATTGCAAGCAAGAAATTTGGATCTTAAGACTTGGCACATTCTATTGGGACATCCTTCAGTTTCTACCATGCGCCACTTGAAAGCCATAGAAAAGGCACATGAGGAGGAATATCTAGACATTCAGGCCCACTGTGATGTGTGTATACGAGCCAAGCAGACCAGAAATCCATTTCCACAGCTACAAAGAAGGACTGGTTGGTGATGTATGGGGTCCATATGGAGATGACAATATCTGTGGAGCTAAGTATGTTCTGACTCTTGTAGAAGATTACAGTAGAACTATTTGGACATACATTCTTCAAAGTAAAGATGAAGTGGTTGGAGCATTGGCATTCTTCATAAAGATGGTCATTAACAGATTTGCTACTGGGTGCAAGTTTTCTGAAGTGATAATGGGACTGAATTTGTGAACAGAAGGGTGGCTTATTTGTTTGAGGATTATGGTATAATGCATCAACGTTCTTGTGTGTACTCTCCTCAGCAAAACGGAATAGTGGAAAGAAGTAACATGAATTTATTAGACGCAGCTAGAGCTTTAGTCTTTCAAGCTCATCTACCTCTGAAATTTTGGCCGCATGCCATACTCACTGCAACCTATGTAATCAACCGGCTTGCTGTAGAATTCTACAATAGGACACCCCTTATGGAGTATTGTTTGAGATGGAGCCGGATTACACCAAGCTACAACCGTTTGGTTTTCTAGCTTATGCAATGAATCTTACTTCTCATAAAAGTAAGTTTGATTTTAAAAATTTCAAGTGTGTGTTTTTGGGATATAGTGCTTCTCATAAGGGATATTTGCTATATGATTTTAGAGAATAGTAAAGTCCTCACATCCAGAGATGTTAGATTTGTGCCAGATGTCTTTCCATATCAGCCTAAGATTCATGATGATACTACACACCTTACTTTGCCATTAGTAAATCCTAATGATGGAGTTCTATCTTCCATGTCTCCAGCTGCTGGTTCTTCAGGAGCTTCTGTTTCCGTTCAATCTCAGTCACAGATGGAGATGAGAGTTCATAGTCCACTGGTTCCACATGATATTTCCATGGATCATTCATCTGTACCTCAGGCACCCTTGTGGAGAAGCACTAGGCTAATTAAACAACCTATTTGGATGCAAGATTTTGTGGGCTTGGTAAAGGGAACACTTCACTCTCAAGCTTCAGAAGGTACACCTGCTAAATTCCCTTATCAAATTGCTTCTCATTTGAAGCATGACTATGTAACATATCTTCTCAATGTTCAAGCAGTAAAGGAGCCTCACAGCTATAAAGAAGCATGTGTTATACCTGAATGGGTTGAGGCAATGAGTAAGGAGATAAAAGCTTTGGAAGAAAACCAAACTTGGGAATTGGTGAAGCTACCTAAAGGAAAAAAAAAGCCATAGGTAGCAAATGGGTTTTTAAGGTGAAGTTCTTGCTTACTGGGGAGGTTGACAAGTATAAGGCTAGGTTGGTAGCTCAAGGCTATAACCAAGTATTAGGTTTGGATTACAAAGAGGTATTCTCTCCAGTAGCCAAGCCTACAACAGTGAGGATGCTCATTTCAGTTGCTACAGCTAAAGGTTGGTATTTACATCAATTAGATGTAAATAATGCTTTTGACCATGGATATTTGGAGGATGAACTATATATGAAACCTCCACCGGATTATGGTGTTGCTGATGGTATGGTTTGTAAGTTGAAAAGGAGCATCTATGGGTTGAAACAAGCTTCCAGAGAATGGAATCTGGAGCTATGCAGAAAGCTAACAACATTTAGGTTTGAACAATCTATATCAGATCCATGTTTGTTTCTTAAAGGGGATGGGGATGACTTTTTGTGTCTTGTTGTATACGTCGGTGATGTTTTGGTCACAGGGGCTAAGATGGAGAACATAACAGCTCTCAAACACTTCTTGCATTCTGCTTTCACTATCAAAGACTTGGGGGAGGCAAAGTATTTTTTGGGGTTGAGATTGCAAGAGGAACTGAGGGTACAGTTCTTTCTCAAAAGAAGTATATCTTGGACATCTTAACTACTACAAATATGTTGTCTTGCAGTCCAGCTAAAACACCATTACCTCCTGGTGTTGTTCTTTCTCAAGGATCAGAAAAGCCTCTTGAGAATCCAGAAGCATATCGTAAACTGGTTGGACAACTTCTTTACTTGAACTTTACCAGGCCGGACTTGGTTTATGCTACGCAGCAGTTAAGCCAGTTTGTGGCTAATCCAACCACTTCTCATTGGAAGGCAGCTTTACACATTCTCAGGTACTTAAAAGGGTGTCCTTCTCTTGGATTATTTCTTCCTGCTAATAATGATTTTAAGCTCAACATCTTTAGTGATGCGGATTGGACTGCATGTTTAGATACAAGAAAATCTTTGTTTGGTATATGTACTTTTCCGGGAGATGCTTTGTTGTCCTGGAAATGTAAAAAACAATACACGGTATCCGCATCATCTGCGGAGTCTGAATACCGGGCTCTTGGCATGGCAGTAAGGGAGACTAAATGGGTGATTGCTTTGTTGAAAGAGTTCAAGATTGTTGCTAATCTGTCGGTGGATTTACATTGCGATAATATGGCGGCTATCCATATTACGAAGAATCACGTGTTCCATGAACGCACTAAGCACTTAGAGGTGGATTGTCACATCGTTAGGAATGCTTTTAAAGATGGGATAATCAATCTGGAACATGTTAACACTGTGGATCGCAGCTAGGAGATTTTTATACCAAGCCACTTTCTAGCTCACGTTTTTCGATTTTGTTGTCCAAGATGGGACTTAGTGATCTTCACAACGTCCATCTTGTGGGGGGTGATGAAGTATGTGAAGAAGATGAAGGAGCATGCACGTGATCAACTGATAGAAGAGTGCATGCGAGTGAAGATTGATTGAAACGAAGCTACTGGTTTGCAGCGGGAGATTGCTGAATAAAGGAGTGTTGCTAATAAAAGCGTTTTTTCTAGTATTACGTTTTTGAGTAGTTATTGGTGCCACATGTCATGTTGTGAGTGGGCCGATAGTAGTGGTAGTTACTCAACATTATAAGTGTGAGTTTTTTACTGAGCTTAGTTGAAGTTTCCATTTCTGTAAACTCTGCGCATTAGATTCAATGAATTTACCCATTTTTCACGTATGATTCTACATTTTTCCTTCGATATTTTCTTCACATTAGAAAAACGAGTGAAATTTCAAATAAATTGTTACGGACTCAGCTATCCCACGTCGTCTATAAAAATAACTAGTGTGGAATTGGGGGTGCATAGATTAAATTGGTCTTCTCTCCTAACAACTAGTTTTTTGGACCGAGTTCTCATGTTTGGTCTGTATTAATTGGTGTTCTCGTTGAGAATCCAAACGTCTCGGAGTGGTGGTCGGGCGAAAAATTCGTCGTGACCAACGAGTACTTTTGGGCCGACTCGGAGTAGCCACCCACGGAGTGGTGGCCCACGGAGCGGTGATCCGGCAAAGAACCCGTCGTGACGAATGAGGACGTTGACCCTTAAATGAGGTAAAATGTTACGGATTCAATTGTCTCATATTAATTGTAAAACAACTAGTGTAGGGTATATAAATTAAATGAGTTCTCTCTAACAAGTTAGTCTTTTGGATTGAGTTATCCCGTTAAATCTGTATCATGCTTTAGTTAAGAATTTTGGACCGAATATTCTCAAGTCAGACAGAGTTATAGTGAAATTCTAGCAGCATTTCCAACTAGTAATAGATATGCTGCATTTACCTTAATTGTCTTTACTAATGTTCACTCTGAGTGAATGCAACTGCTTCACAACGGTGCTGACCGGCATCCTTTTTTCCGGTGATGACACCGAACATGAAACTCCGATTTTCAGGACTGATGCCAAGATCTCCATTTCTTTGCTGCGAAGCTTCTGGAACTCAGCTCTCTTTGCTTCTGTTAGATCTTCTTCTTCTTCATCTACCTCTCTCTCATTCTCTTTCTCTGCTTCCTCTGCAAGGACTAATGATGGATCTACGACTTCAATGGCACCCTCCGACAAGGCCATGGATACGTACTGATGAATGCTCACGCCTTCATCAAACATGCCGTCTCTCGGTCTTTTGCCCGTAAACAGTTCCAGTACGAGGATTCCGAAGCTGTACACATCTCCAACAGTTGATATGTGAGTGCTCTTACCATACTCTGCAATTTTTGGCTAGCTCTTAGTATGTAGCAGAATATTGTTTATTACCTACTCCCTCCGTCTCGCTAATACTGAAACTATTCTTTTTGGCACGGAAATTAAGATGAGAGAGTTGAGTGTTTTGTATAAGGAATTTCATTACGGGTATATGAGTCTTTTAGTGAGTTGAGAATATGAGTCTTTTAGCTTGTAAAAAGTTGTCAAAATTAGAAAGGTATCAATATTAATGAGACGACTCGAAAAAGAAAGAGTGACAATATTAGCGAGACCAAGGGAGTAAAACACAAATTATTGCAAGATTTCGAACCTGGAGGGATGTAGCCGACGGTACCCTTTAACTGAACTGATAAAGAGTGATGAGGCATGGGCGCGTTTGGATCTTCGAGTAGGAACTTTGATAATCCGAAATCTGCCACGTGGGCTGTGAAATCTTGGTCGAGAAGAACATTGCTTGGCTTCAAATCACAATGAATTACCTGTGTGGGGCTGCAATTGTGCAAGTGACGCAGAAGCAACATCGATTGCTATGTTCAATCTCTCCATGAAACTGAGAGTGTTAGCTGAATTATGACTCGGATGTAGCCATGCATCCAAGCTTCCATTCACCATGAACTCTGTAACTAAACACTTGAGTTCTTGGCCAAGATTATGAAAACTTGAACAAACTGTGATGATCTTCAGGAGGTTTCTGTGCCTTATACTCTTTAAAATCGCGCATTCCCTCCATGAAACTTTTGGATGCTCCTCTCTGATCAAGGTTTAGTACCTTAACCGCCACCAGCTTACTTTCTTCGCCAAGAATTCCTTTATAGACAGAACCGAAGCTGCCTGAACCAATCAAATTGTCGGAAGAAAAACCATTAGTTGATCTGTAAAGTTCTTGGTAAGAAACTGCCTGCATTTCCTTAGTTGGCAATGCAGTAACATCAAGCTTTTGGGGCTTCCTTGATACGTACCAAATCCCAAAAGAGCATATTAGGGCAATGGCAAGTGTTAAAGAAACAGTGAGAGGGATAATCCATCTCAGTTTAAGATTCGTGTCTGATTCTCTTCTAGGCACTGAGCAAACTGGCAGACTTAAGCTTGGAGCTCCTCCACAAAGTTTGTCATTTCCAACTACAGAAGCAACAGTGGCGTTCGAGAAAATCCCATCATTCAACACCTCCCCTTCAAGATTATTGTACGAAAGATCAAGTCTTTTAAGAAATGGAAGCTTCCCAAGGAACTCAGGAATCTTCCCAGATAAGTTATTATGGGAGAAATCAATATCTTCTAACCCTCTCAATGCTTCCAAAGACTCAGGAATTGTTCCCTCGATATGATTTCCTCCCATAATCAAAATCTCCAAACTGAGGCAACTACTAAGGCTACTTGGAATTGCACCAGATAGTTTGTTTCCAGAAACTTTCAACTCCTTCAGATTCACCAAACTGCCTACTTCAACCTGCAAGAAACCCGAAAACGAGTTTCGAGAAAGGTCTAAAACAACTGAAAGTGAAGAAAGACTCATGATTTCTTTAGGTATGCTTCCTGTAAGATTATTACTTGAGATGTTGAGTTCGAGCAAAACTAGTGCAGTTTCCAAGGTGTGGGGGTATGCTTCCTTGAATCTTGTTGCTGTTGAGATAGAGTTGAATCAACGACGTCAGATTCCCGAGTGACAACGGAATAATTCATCTCATCTCATTCCCGTACAGAAGCAATCTATTGAGTTTTTCGAAGGTCACCGAAGTCGGAAGGTATGCTTCCTGTGAAACGGTTGGATTCGAGGCTGAGGAAAGTGAGATTCTCGAAGCTTCCAATACCAAAAGGAAGGCTTCCATGCAGTTGGTTTCCCTCCAGAGTGAGCACCTCGAGCTTTCTCGAAAGGTTTGCTACTGCGTTTGGTATTTCTCCACCAAATTTATTCGAAAACAGCCCCAGAAGTCGGAGGTCAGTGCAGTTTGTTAAGGAAGAAATGAAGCTCATGTCTCCAGTTTCTCCATCTCCGAGAAGATTCTGTTCGAGGCTGAGCCAGTTAAGATATGGCAGCCTTCCGAGCAGCGGCGGAGTCTAAAAATCTCGATATCGGTGCTGAAGTTCTACGATCGGAATTTAGAAAAAAAAAATTTATAAATTATCATGGGCTGATACGTTAAATTATGCATAATATTCAATATAATCATCATTTTATAAAAGCAAAAATACAAAAAAATTAAGATAGGGTAGGCTTGAGCCACGCTTCCTCTTAGACTGTTTTGGGATAGTTCTACCAATGCAAGCCTCGAAGAATTTACCAGAGTAACGGGTATTTCTCCGGTGAAATTATTCTCTCCGACGGAGAAGAACTCGAGATTCGGGAGGTCTAATTAATTTGGTTGCTTCTACCAAACTATTTGATCGGATACAATTCAGAGTTTGAACAATTCGTATGGGATGTTTGAGAAGATGAACCAGAGAGGAAATTGATCAGCAGAATCCTTAGGGGCCCCTAAGATCATAAATTCAAATAAGTGTGCACTCCGCACCTCCGAAGTTAAATGATGTATTATTATAACGATACTGATCAATCAAATTAATCCAATTAGACTAAAATATCCAACATTACTGAAAGGCGAGAATTTTGCACGAGTGTCGTAGGCTCGTGTTTTCCCTCAAAATACTATAGAATAGTACAAGGAAGTCCGGATGTCGAACCCACGAGGAATGGTAACATTTCTTGGTATTGCGGTTTCTTACACTTAGGAAGGGTTTTTGGTGATGCCACCACGCTTTAGGGGGTTTAAAAGGGGGAAAATAAAAGAAAACGTGCTTAACAAGTAAATAAAGACTCTATTAACTAGGCTGGAC
>JAOWBJ010088775.1:0-15343 GCA_028566335.1 Monarda citriodora | reverse complement strand
AAGAACTCATTCATTCAGAAAAGAAAGTATTTGGCGGCTTTGGAGCTGTTTGGCGGGACTTGTTCCCGAGCTTTGGCATATGTGTATTTATTCCGTTCGGTCGTGATCAAGATCTCTATTAATTGGTCCGATCTGCCGGATTCGAGAAAACATGGCGAAGGAGGAAGGGTCGAGATGCGCAGTGTCACGCAGACGAACAAGCGCCTCGACGATGTAGAGAGGATCACGACAAATCTTGCCGCAAATATGGGCGGCGTGCAGTTGGCGATCGATAACCTACAGATGGTTGTCGCGCGTCTGGAAGCCCTCACGAATCGGGAACAGGCGAGGAAGGAAGGAGAACAACAGTTACAAGTCCCACCGAAGAAGACCACCTCGATTGTGCTTCCGCGAATGGAGTTACCGGGGTTTGATGGCACAGACCCGATATCATGCCTCGCGCAGGCCGAGCAGTACTTCTTGGTCCACAAAACCCCGACCGAGCAGCGCGTAGCGACGGCGCTCATAGCTTTGAATGGGAAGGCCATGTTCTGGGCCCAGTGGCTTCTCCGTCGATCAGCAAAAATTTCGTGGGATAAATTCGCGAAGGAGTTGGTGGCGTGATTCGGAGATAGCTCCGCCGTGAACGCCTACGAGGCGCTTCACCTTACACGACAAACGGGATCACTCGAGGATTACTTGTTGCTGTTCGAAGAGCGGGTTGCTCAATTACCCGCCTTACCAGCCGAGCAGTACCTAGGCTCGTTCTTGGGGGGCCTTCAACCTTCGATCCGAGATCGTCTACCGGACTCTGAATTAGGAGATGTGTTCGCAGTAATCAGGGCAGCCCGTAGAATTGCGAGGATCAACCGAAGCTCGCAAAATACTTTCCGAGGAGCAAGTACAACAGGTATTTCCCCCGACCCACCACGCCTACGACCAGTTTTGCAGTAGTTTTGGGAGACGGCTCGAAAATCACCTCTCACGGCATTTGCGAGTCAGTTCCAGTCAAGGTACAAAGTCATTTATTTTCGATTTCCTGCTATGTGTTTCCTTTGCGCAATGTTGATTTGATCCTAGGAGTTTCATGGTTGGCGGTACTTGGAGATGTCACCGCAAATTGGTCCAGATTATCTATGGAATTTAACCATGGAGGACAGAGGATCCGCATAACGGGGGACCTGGCCCTCACTCGGCGTGAATGCAGGATAGCCGAAGTAGCAAGAATGGAAGCCGAAGACTCGGCTTGGGTACTGTGGGCACTGGAAGAAGTTTCAGCCGAGTCACCTCCACATTCCGAGCTCTCGGAACAGCAGCAGGGTGAGTGGCAGTCTCTCATCGAGAAATATGGCTCCATCATGCAGAAGCCGACTGGATTACCGCCGTCACGAGAGTGCGACCACAGGATCCCACTGATTGAGGGAACGACTCCTATATCGGTTCGTCCTTACCGATACAATCATTTGCAGAAGGATGAGATGGAGAAGTTAGTGTCTGAGATGCTCTCGGCAGGCATTATTCAACCCAGCTGCAGCCCATATTCGAGTCCAGTTTTGTTGGTACGGAAGAAGGATGGATCATGGAGGTTTTGTGTCGATTACCGTGCTTTGAACAAGGTGACCGTGCCCGACAAGTACCCGATACCTGTGATTCAGGAGCTACTCGACGAGCTACATGGGGCGCGATGGTTTAGTAAATTGGATCTTCGAGCCAGGTATCACCAGATCCGAATTGTACCCGAAGATGTCCATAAGACCGCCTTCCGGACTCATTCCGGTCACTACGAATTCCTCGTAATGCCTTTCGGGTTGACGAACGCTCCAGCAACATTCCAGGGCCTGATGAACGACATTTTCTGACCTTATCTTCAGAAGTTCGTGCTAGTCTTCTTCGACGACATCTTGATTTACAGCACTTCTTGGACGGACCACTTGTCCCACTTGGAGAAAGTTTTTCGCATCTTGCAGTCTAATTCGCTAGTGGTTAATTTAAAGAAGTGCATTGTGGGAAGGACACAAGTAGAATATCTTGGTCATATTGTTTCCGAGGGAGGAGTGCAGATGGATCCGACCAAGATCACCGCAGTGATGCGATGGCCGACTCCAACTTCCATACGCGGCCTCCGTGGATTTCTTGGGCTGACGGGGTACTACCGTCGCTTTATTTGCGACTATGGAAAGATAGCCGCTCCTTTGACGACTCTGCTGCGCAAAGAGCACACCAAACGATGGAGTTGGCCACTCGATGCTGATGCGACCTTCCAGAAACTCAAGCAAGCTATTACTTCCGCGCCAGTACTCCGCATGCCCGACTTCACACGACCTTTTGAGATAGAGTGTGATGCCTCGGGTCGAGGAGTGGGAGCCGTACTCATGCAGGAACGACAACCAGTAGCATATTTCAGCAAGCAGTTCTCGGGGCGAACTTTGGCTCGATCAGCTTATGAGAAGGAACTTATGGCTTTGGTGCTTGCCGTTCAGCATTGACGGCCATACCTGATAGGCCGCCACTTTATTGTCCGATCCGACCAACGGAGTCTCAAACATCTCTTGTCACAAACTCTGACTACGCCGGCGCAGCAGAATTGGGCCGCGAAATTACTTGGATACGACTTTGAAATTCTCTATAAGGAGGGGCGGACCAACAAGGCGGCGGATGCTTTATCGAGGCATGATGAGGAAGTCAAACTCTCGGCTATCTCGATTCCTCATTGGGTGGATTGGAAGTCGCTTCAAGAGTGTGTTCGGGCAGATTCAGACTTGTCACAAATTATCTCCGCATTGGAGGCGGGATCCGCAGCGCCGAAGCACTACTCACTTGTACAGGGGACATTGTTTTACAAGGGGCGTGTGGTCCTTCCTAAGGATTCTCCTTGGATCGACAAGTTCTTTGCGGAGTTTCATGCCACGCCCACCGGAGGATATGCAGGGGCGTTTCGCACTTACCGGAGAATGGCCGAAAGCTTGTATTGGCCGGGCATGTCGAAAGCGGTCACTCGTAAGGTCGTGGAGTGCGACATCTGCCAGCGAAATAAGTATGAGACGAAGAGTCCGGCCGGCCTTCTCAACCCTTTGCCCATTCCCGATGTAGTTTGGAACGACATTAGCATGGACTTCGTGTCGGGGCTGCCTCGTTCGGGTGGGAATGATTGTATTTTTGTGGTGGTTTATCTAAATATTGTCATTTCATGGGGCTCCGACACCCGTACACCGCGAAGTCCGTAGCAGATGTGTTTGTGCAAGAGGTATTCCGCTTACATGGGATGCCGGCGTCGATTGTGTCAGATCGCGACCCGGTGTTTATTAGCTCGTTTTGGAAGGAGTTATTTCGTGCTTCAGGAACTAAGCTAAGGATGAGTTCGGCGTATCATCCCGAGACAGACGGCCAAACGGAAGTAATGAATCGGTGTTTGGAGACTTATCTCCGTTGTTTTATGTCGGATCGGCCAAAAGGGTGGAGTAAGTGGTTACCGTGGGCTGAATATTGCTTCAATACGGGGTTCCAAACAAGCGCCGGAATGACGCCTTTCGAGGCGGTGTATGGACGGCCACCGCCTCCCCTTGCGCGATTCCTGCCGGGAGAAATCCGAGTGCAAGCTTTGGCGGAGACTTTGCGGGAGAGGGATGAGATTATGAAGCTTCTCCGAGCTCATTTGGAGAGAGCTCAAATGAAGATGATCCGAGAAGCCAATAAGCACCGCAGGCCTCTCGAATTTAAGGAAGGTGACATGGTTTTCCTTAAATTCTGACCGTATAGACAGCGGAGCCTCTTTGCAGCAGCGAAACAGAAGCTAGCTCCGCGTTTCTTTGGGCCGTTTGAGGTGTTGAAGAGGATTGGAGCAGCAGCGTATCATCTAGCATTACCGGACGGGACTAAAGTGCATCCGGTTTTTCACGTGAGCTTACTGAAACCGGCTGTGGGATCGAGCATACAACCTTCGCCCCTTCCCGAGCAGCTCATGAATGAAGACTTGGAGTTTTGCCCGGAATATATACTGGAGCGGAGAGTCTTACGACGTAATGGGAAGGATGTCGAGCAAGCACTAGTGAAGTGGCAAGGACTCTCGACCGAGGACAGCTCGTGGGAGGATGTAGCGGTTTTGAAAGGTCAGCTTCCGACATTCAACCTTGAGGACAAGGTTGCTTCGTCGGCGGGAGTAATTGATAGCGAACGACGGATAGAAGGTTGGGGATCTCAGCGCATGCGATCCGAGAGGAGAAGAAGTTAGCTGCGATGAGATGCAAATAGAATAGTAGTATTTGTTTTTCACTGATTATTTATTTATTTGTAAGTGTCGAGTGTATGCTCCACCCGGGTTTTCTTTCCTTGGTTCTTTCCCGGGTTAGGATTAGGTCGAACCATCGTAGACTAGGGTCCATCGAGTCTTTTTATTATCGGGCTTTATTATGAAAGAAAGCGTGCATGGGCCGAGACGTGTGCATGGGCCGTGCATGGGCTTTTAGTTATTGCCCTAGTAGTATAAAATAGTGTCTGCCGTGTAAAGAACTCATTCATTCAGAAAAGAAAGTATTTGGCGGCTTTGGAGCTGTTTGGCGGGACTTGTTCCCGAGCTTTGGCGTGTGTGTGTTTATTCCGTTCGGTCGTGATCAAGATCTCTATTAATTGGTCCGACCTGCCGGATTCGAGAAAACATGGCGAAGGAGGAAGGGGTCGAGACGCGCAGTGTCACGCAGACGAGCAAGCGCCTCGACGACGTAGAGAGGATCACGACAGATCTTGCCGCAAATATGGGCGGCGTGCAGTTGGCGATCGATAACCTACAGATGGTTGTCGCGCGTCTGGAGGCCCTCGCGAACCAGGAACAGGCGAGGAAGGAAGGAGAACAACAGTTACAAGTCCCACCGGAGAAGACCACCGCGATTGTGCTTCCGCGAATGGAGTTACCGGGGTTTGATGGCACGGACCCGATATCATGGTTCGCGCAGGCCGAGCAGTACTTCTTGGTCCACAAAACCCCGACCGAGCAGCGCGTAGCGACGGCACTCATAGCATTGAACGGGAAGGCCATGTTCTGGGCCCAGTGGCTTCTCCGTCGATCAGCAGAAATTCTGTGGGATGAATTTGCGAAGGAGTTGGTGGCGCGATTCGGAGATAGTTCCACCGTGAACGCCTACGAGGCGCTTCACCTTACGCGACAAACGGGATCACTCGAGGATTACTTGTCGCTGTTCGAAGAGCGGGTCGCTCAATTACCCGCCTTGCCTGCCGAGCAGTATCTCGGCTCATTCTTGGGGGGTCTTCAGACCTCAATCCGAGATCGTCTTCCGGATTCTGAATTGGGGGATGTATTTGCAGCCATCAGAGCAGCCCGTAGAATCGCGAGGATCAATCGAAGCTCGCAAAATACCTTCCGTACCGCGAGCACGGTAGGTAACTTCCCTCGGCCCACCGCCACTTTTCAGAGACAAATCACGGCTAGTGGACAGCCCGGGCCACGAGCCATTACCGCCCCACCACCATGGAATCCACGACGATTGACGACGGCCCAACAGGAGGAGTACCGAGCGAAGGGCCTGTGTTATCGATGCAGCGGAAAGTACGGGCCGTTGCATAAGTGCTCGCCCAAGACACTATCTATGTTGTTAGAGGCCGAGGGCGAGGGAGGTCCGGACGAGCCAGAGGAGCCCCCGCAGCCGGAGGAGGAGGAGGAACCACCGGGAGAGACTCCCGAACCTCAGTTGACCATGTTACTGTCGGAGTTATCCACTCACGGGATGGAGGGAGCACGGACACTGAAGCTATTCGTACAAGTCGGAAATCACAAGCTTCGAGCCATGATTGACAGCGGAGCCAGCCACTGTTTCATCTCGAGCAAGGTGGCCCGTGATTTGGACCTGGTCGTCACCCCTACGACCTCATTTGAAGTAGTTTTGGGAGATGGCTCGAAGATCTCGTCACACGGCATGTGTGCATCGATTCCCGTGGAGGTACAACATCATCTCTTTAAGATTTCTTGTTATGTGTTTCCGCTACGCAATGTGGATCTGATATTAGGGGTGTCCTGGTTGGCTACACTCGGAGATGTTACCGCGAACTGGTCACGCTTGTCTATGGAGTTTATCCATGGCGGGCAGAGGGTATGCATTACGGGGGATCCCGCCCTCACACGGCGTGAGTGCAGGAGGGCAGATTTGGCGAGCCTGGAAGCCGAGGACCACGCGTGGGTGATGTGGGCATTGGAAGGGAATTCGGATGAGCCTACCCCACCGAACGAGCTTTCGGCGCAGCAGGAAAGAGATTGGCAGACTCTCATCAAGAAATACGACTCCATAATACAAAAGCCGGCGGATTTACCACCGCCACGGGAATGCGACCACAAGATTCCCTTAGTCGCAGGAATGGCTCCCATATCTGTTCGGCCCTACCGATATAATCACTTGCAGAAGGACGAGATGGAGAAGCTAGTGACGGAGATGCTCGTCGCGGGAATCATTCAGCTGCCCGTATTCGAGCCCAGTTTTGTTGGTACGGAAGAAGGATGGATCGTGGAGGTTCTGTGTTGATTATCGTGCCTTGAACAAGGCGACCGTACCCGACAAGTACCCTATACCAGTAATTCAGGAGTTACTCGACGAGCTACATGGAGCTCGATGGTTTAGTAAACTGGATCTCCGAGCCGGATATCACCAGATCCGAATAGCACCCGCGGATATACATAAGACTGCTTTCCGGACTCACTCCGGTCACTACGAGTTTCTTGTGATGCCGTTCGGATTGACAAACGCGCCGGCAACCTTCCAGAGCTTGATGAATGACATTTTCCGACCATTTCTTCGGAAATTCGTGCTCGTCTTCTTTGACGACATTCTGATCTACAGCACCTCATGGACGGATCACCTATCTCACTTGGAAACGGTTTTCCAAATTTTACAGTCGAACTCTCTAGTGGTCAACTTGAAGAAGTGCGTTGTGGGGAGGAAACAAGTGGAATATCTCGACCACATTGTTTCCGAGGGCGGAGTGCAGATGGATCCAACTAAGATTACGGCGGTCATGCGATGGCCGACACCTACATCCATCCGTCGCCTTCGAGGATTTCTTGGATTGACGGGGTATTATCGTCGCTTCATTTGCGATTATGGGAAGATAGCCGCTCCTTTGACGACACTGCTGCGCAAGGAGCACACCAAACGATGGAGTTGGCCACTCGACGCCGACGCGGCTTTCCAGAACCTCAAGCAAGCGATTACTTCTCTCCAGTACTTCGCATGCCCGATTTTACTCGGCCTTTTGAGATAGAATGTGATGCTTCAGGCCGAGGGGTAGGGGCCGTACTCATGCAGGAACGTCAGCCAGTAGCGTATTTCAGCAAGCAGTTTTCGGGGAGGACTTTAGCGCGATCAGCCTACGAGAAGGAGCCTATGGCGTTAGTGCTTGCGGTTCAACACTGGCGTCCATATTTGATCGGTCGCCATTTTATTGTTCGGTCCAACCAGCGGAGTCTTAAACACCTTTTATCTCAGACATTGGCGACGCCGGCACAGCAGAATTGGGCCACAAAATTACTTGGTTACGACTTTGAGATCATTTATAAAGAAGGGCGCACCAACAAGGCTGCGGATGCGTTATCGCGGCGTGACGAGGAAGTTGAGCTTTCGGCTATTTCTATTCCGCATTGGGTGGATTGGAGAGCATTGCAAGATTGTGTCCGAGCCGACTCAGAGTTATCGGCGATTATTGCAGTACTTGAGGCGGGAACTACGGCACCGAAGCATTACACTCTTGTCCAGGGGACCCTTTTTTACAAAGGACGTGTGGTCCTCCTAAAAGATTCCCCCTGGATTGATAAATTCTTTATGGAGTTTCACGCTACGCCCACCGGAGGACATGCAGGGGCGTTTCGAACTTACCGGAGGATGGCTGAAAGTCTCTACTGGCCGGGCATGTCAAAGGCGATCACTCGTAAGGTAGCGGCATGCGACATCTGCCAAAGTAACAAATATGAGACGAAGAGTCTGGCTGGCCTTCTCAATCCTTTACCCGTTCCCGAGATGGTTTGGAATGATATCAGCATGGACTTCGTATCGGGGTTGCCGCGTTCAGGTGGGATTGATTGTATATTCGTGGTGGTGGATCGGCTATCTAAATACTGTCATTTCATGGGGCTTCGACACCCTTACACGGCGAAATCCGTGGTTGAAGTATTTGTACGAGAGGTTTTTCGTTTGCACGGCATGCCGGCCTCGATTGTGTCGGATCGTGATCCGGTCTTTCTTAGTTCGTTCTAGAGGGAACTATTTCAAGCATCGGGGACCAAACTAAGGATGAGCTCGGCGTATCACCCCGAAACGGACGGGCAGACGGAGGTGATGAATCGATGCTTGGAGACATACCTTCGTTGTTTTGCGTCGGAAAGGCCGAAAGGGTGGAGTAAATGGTTATCTTGGGCTGAGTATTGCTTTAATACGGGATTCCAGACAAGTGCCGGCATGACCCCGTTTGAGGCAGTGTACGGGCGACCACCTCCTCCGATCACGCGCTTCCTGCCGGGCGAGATTCGGGTACATGCGCTCGCGGAGACTTTGCGCGAGCGAGATGAAATTTTGGCGCATCTTCGTGCACATTTGGAACGAGTGCAAATGAGGATGGTGAGGGAGGCAAATAAACATCGGCGTCCACTTGAATTCAAAGAAGGCGATATGGTGTTTTTAAAGTTTCGACCTTATAGACAACGCAACTTATTTGCAGTGGCACGACAGAAGTTAGCGACGCGTTTCTTTGGGCCATACAAGGTGTTAGAAAAGATCGGAGCAGCGGCGTATCGGCTAGCATTGCCGGAGGGGACTAAGGTGCACCCGGTATTTCATGTGAGTCTCCTCAAACCAGCCGTAAGATCGGCGATTCAGCCTCTGCCGCTTCCGGAATAGCTTATGAGTGAAGAATTGGAGTTTTTGCCGGAGTACGTGGTGGAATGCCGAGTGCTGCGCAAGAATGGAAGAGATGTGGAGCAGGCTGTGGTTAAGTGACATGGTCTCTCGGCCGAAGACAGCTCGTGGGAGGATATCGCGGTATTGAGGGGACAATTTCCGACGTTCAATCTTGAGGACAAGGTTGTTTCGGCGACGGGAGTAATTGATAGCGATCAACGGGTGTCCGGTTGGGGATCAAGGCGTGCGAGATCGACGAGAGGGAGTCGTTCGCAAGTTGGATCGCATGTTTAATTTTATAGTTATTTCCGTAGTTGTCGTTATTTATTTATTGTAGTGTCGAGCGTTTGCTCCACCCGGGTTTTCTTCCCTTGGTTCTTTCCCGGGTTAGGGTTAGGTCGAACCATCGTAGACTAGGGTCCATCGAGTCTTTTATTAGAGGGCTTTTTTTACGTAATCATGCATGGGCCGATCATGTTGCATGGGCCGTGCATGGGCTTTGGTTACTTGCCCTAGTAGTATATAATAGTGTCTGCCGTGTAAAGATTGATCATTCAGTAAAGGATTTATTTGGCGGCTATTGGAGCTGTTGGCGGGACTGCGGTCCCGAGCTTGGTGTGCGTGTGTTGTTCTTATTTCGTGTTGGTCGTGATCAATCTCTATTACACTACGACACTCACTCCTAAAACTACTCAACAACCAAACAAAGACTAAAACACATAGACTCCACATAAGAGTTCACACAAAGGTGTCAAGCTTGGCATACACAAATCAGGCTCAATAGTTTCCAAGAAAAATCACATCCCCACAAATCAAATTCTTCTCTCAAAGTCAAGCTGCAATTGTCAAATTATCAAGATTGTGAAATGCTATGCATGAATTCAAGGATCACTCAACTCTCCTTCCTCGAATGGGTGCTTCTCTCTTTTTCTCTCCTCATGCATGAATCAAAATATCACATAGTCAAATGGCTTTGATTGGGGCCTTCATTGGGTTGTAATGGGGCTTTTGGACCTTGACAAAATGATGTCGGTTTGATCCTAAGGGTCCTAGGCTCCAATTTCAAGAAAATTTTGAACTATGCATTTTCAACGCAAAAGCAAATTGCACACATACTTAATCAATCACACAAATGCAATGAACGATGAAAACAATTATGTTGCCACACAAACTTCTCTTCTACTGCCCAATTTCCAAATATTTCTCTCTTGCTCGAATTGGGCAGTGCTAACAAATTGGCTTTTCCTTTATTTTCCTCCAACTTTGAGACTTTTATTCTTTTCTTTTCTTTTCTATTCTTTTTGTTTTTGTTTTTCTCTTTTTTTTTAGTCTCAATCTCTTTTTTTTATTCCAACTTCGACAACAAAACATCAAAAAGTGGCAACAACTCTTCAATCAGACAACAAATGGTTCATGCACTCGAGTGTGATTAAGCAAGGGTGATGCATAGTTTGGGCTCGGATGAAGGTCTTTTGATGCTTAGGATTAAAAAAATTTATAACTCATCAAATGAACAAGGCCTATGCTTCAAATTGGCTGCTAGGGATAGCGCATTCGGTAAGTAATTTCGAAAGAAAAGTTTAGGCTCAAAGGGCTATCCTAACTGCTCCCAATTCATGCCAAAAGACACCGTGATATATCAACCATGCATGACATAACTCACCCTCAAAACACTCATAATAAATTAGTAGAAAGTGTTCTATTAACCCATGCTTTGTTCTCTTCTAGCCGAAACTCCTCGCTCGGCATACCTACAATTAACTCATCCACCATACCATTTCTCACATCTTCCACAGTGTATAGCCCTAAGCGAATGCTCCATTCATGCAAACTCATCTCACGAAACTCGTTAAATAGAGGAAAACGGATACAAACTTTGTTCAAATCAGTGGTATACTCAATATCAAAAGAAGTAAAGAACTTGTCGCAAAGGCATATGGGTACCGTGATTGGCTCCAGCTCGGTGAGCCAGAGGAGACCCGCGCGCTCCATGAAATCAAAGAACTCCTCTCGGCAGCGCAGCGTGTTGAGGCTCCCCTCATGCACCATGTACCCGCTTGTATACCTTTTTCCTCCGGCCTTGCGACGCTTCAGACTATTCACCATTTTGGGTCAGTAAATTCGACCATCTTCTCTTCCAAACCTTCGGATGAACGGATCACAAACTTCCCAAATGACTCGGGTAGGTTGGACACTTCCCTAACTGAGTCAGAGGACGCGTCACTGCTGGAATCGGTTGAACTGCCCGGGCTGGAAGGCGGTGTGCGGATGGCAACAACTCGGGCATCCACTCCATACGCTGTTTCTTTTTGGGCTTGACCTTTTGTTTTCCTTTGTGCTTCCTCTCGGCCTCTAACTTTGCCTCGGCCTCGGCCATGTCGAGCAATGCGATGAAAGAATCATCATTGTGCAGTGGGTTGCTCCTCGAATCAGTGTGGGCTTGAATCTCCTCGGACTCCTCGGACTCGGTTGCGGTGAGCCCGTCTTCCGGCTCAAGATTGATGTCCAACTTTCGGCGAGTGCTCCTCCTCAGTATTTGTCCTTGTGTAGTGGTAGTCTCTGGGGCTTTCTCTGGTTCCTTCACTTGTTCTTCCTCGGCTGGAATCTCCAAGTCAAACTGGGCAGTTTGTAGTATTTGCCCAGTTTGCTCAACTTCTTGCTTTCTGGTCTCTTTCTCTTTTGGCTGACTTGCAACGGCCTTGGTACGGCGATTCTTTGACTTTTTACGCTTCTTTGACCGTGGTAACTTCTTTGCTTGTGACTTGGCCTTCGACTTCTTGGCGACCGGAGAAGGGATTTTCTCCAGTGATTCTTCTTCCTCGGTCTCGGGCTCGGACTCCCTCAGGCTTTCCACGTCTTGCTCTTCCGAAGTAGGCTCTCTCCTCTTCGGTGTTGGCTCTCTCTCCTCCGGTGTTGCCTCTCTCTCCTCTACCAGAGTTAAGTCTCGGTTGAACAAAGTAGTTTTCGGCGTGCGGGTAACTACCTTCTTTTTCTTCGAACTTTTCTCGCCCTTTTTTGTCTTCTTCGACTTCTTAGATTTTCTCCCTTTTTCGGCATCGGAGGTTTTCTTGGCCATGTCGGCCTCCTTGTTCACAGCGGCAGTCTCCTTCACTACGGCAGTCTCTTTTCCGGCAGTCTCTCCCGGAATTTTACTTGCCTCCGCCTTTGAGGATGTAGCATTCCTCTTCTTACTGGACTTAGAAGTCGCGGTCTCCTTTGGTGGCAGAACCTCCACAGTGGCTGGACTAGGGTTTGCAGCCGCCGTGGTCTTCTTCTTCCCGACGGTAGACTTCCGCCTAGACTTCTTCTTCGAATGCTCCGACTGCTTTGGTGGCGACTTTTCCAAGGTTTCCTCTGTGGCTTCAAGTTCTTCTTCGACCGAAGGGCTACGGGGAGGGCTGTCCTCCGGCGAGGACTCCCTCAAGTCTCTCTTTGCGGCCTGCTTGGGGCGGTGACTCGGCATCTCTGGGCAGTACGGAAGGCGGCGATGGAAGCTTTGGGAATTCAGGGGGTCTGCGGTTTCTTTGCTGAGAGAAAAATATGGAGGAGGTTGAGAGAAATTATGAGGATTATGGGGGAAGTGAGAGTAGGTATAGAGACGTAAGGGAGAGAGAGAGGTTTTAAAACTGATTTGACAAAATTAATCGTCAAATTAGTTTTCTTCTCTTCCCCAAGTACTTATCTACTTTCCCCTCCTCCAAGACTCTATCATGTGGGCCCCTAAATTCAAATTTCAAATTAATTAAACCCAAAATTTATGAAGATAATGGGCTTCAATTAATCTTCCATTTTTTAAATAAAAATCCTAGCCCAAAGTGCCGAAAATTAGGGAATTTTTGCCTTAGCAAAAATTTCCTTACTCACTCACCCAAATCTTTTCTTTTTATCATCTCCTTTACCGATTTTTTTTCTTTTTCGATGTTTAAAGAAATCATTTTTTTTCTTTTTTGCAAACATTTTACGAAAAATTAAAAAGACTAAAATTTTAAACATACAAAAATATTTACAAGTTATGACTCTCGAATTAGTCTAATTTGGAATCTGAGGCTCGTACAATGGAATTTCTTCCACCGTATGTGCTTCGAAGGGATCCAAATATGTTTTAAGCCTATGTCCGTTAACCATGAAAGAGGGTGAAGTAGAGTCAACTCCCTGAATTTCTATAGCTCCGTTTGGATGGATAGCTCGAATGATATATGGTCCGGTCCACTTTGACTTGAGATTTCCGAGCCTTGTAGTATAGTGGCAACATTTGATGATATCAAAAATCTCTTAGTTAGAGGTCCTGAGTTTGACTCCCACCGCCGATATGTGGCGTGTGGTTAATGGTGATATTATTTGTGTGGCGTGCGGTTAATGGTGATATTATTTGGCACGGCCCGACTTGTTGGTTCAGTCAATTTTTAGAAAAAAAAAAACCTTAAACCTTCGCGGTATAAGTTACTTAAACCCTAAACCTTAAACCGTTAATTGATTTTCCACACTTTTAATTATTGTTGATGTTAATCATTTTGATTTGTTAATATTGAATTATGAAAGGGTATATTTTTTTATAAATTAAATAGTTCAATTAAATCCATACTCGTTATAAAGACTAAAATATAATAAAATGACAATAGTAATAAAGGAATATAAGATCCATCTATATATATACATCATATATGTAAAGTAGGAGTATATCAATATCACTTGATAAGAATTAAATATCCACGTCTAGACCAAGGTATAACGGTTTCCAAAGGTCCATTTATACTTCGACACCTAATTATTTTCATTTTTTGCTTTCAAATCATAATATCACTACTTTCCACACAAGTGCATGTCAAAGGTTAATTAGTGCCCTACAAACCTAATTAAAACTGGCACCTCATTAATGAAAAATGAGGCTTAATTAGCTTTAGATAACATTTGAAATTAGGTGTGGGGCAATAAGCTACTAGTAGTTATATAATCCACAAAGTATATTATGGTGGCGATTATATTGATTTCTAGTCATTGTGGACTAAGAAAAATATGTATAAATGCAGGATAATTCACACTTTTTTTTGGAGAGTTACATGTAAAAATAAAATAAAAATATGTGAAGTAAGGTTTTTTTTTTTTTTTTTTTCCTCTGGGGTCGGCTCATCCTACCACTCTCCAGATGGAGGTCACCATCAGCTCGTTCTACCACGCCTCTCAGGCGGAGGTCACCGACGGCTCGTCCTACCACGCCTCCAAGCGGAGGTCATCAAACTCCAGGACCCTCACCTCCTTTATTTGGATTGAAGTGAGGTTATCATGTATGAAATAAAAATATGACTTGTTAAATAAGAATGAAAGATAAAGTAAACAATGGTGCATCTCCAATAAAGTCCACATTCATATCGATTTAATTCATAGCTGATTTTATGATTTCCACAAACAATGCTTCGAATAAAACTAATAATGAGAGAAAAGAAAAAGAGGGAAAAGAAAGCAAATACTTTTGAACAAAAGAGTTGTACATGTGTATACAAAAATTCATACTGTTTTGTTATCCATATTGCCTATCCATGAAGTGCAAATAATGGAGCCAAGTTATGTAACCCTAGTTTATAAAAAGATAATTATGGGGAAGGCCATATATCTAGCCCAAGACTTGAGAAATAAAAATTTGGCCTTTTGATCTGCATAGACTGGCCCATTTAGATTTAAATTAAATAAAAGTTGTAATGTATCACGAGTATCATTCATTACTAGTATTAATCACTAATGAAGTGTGACATTCATTTGTTTATAAACATCAATGATTGGTTTCACAACATTGATACACAAAAAAATAAAAATAAAAATAAGACACAAATTTCATTTTCTCCACTATCTTTTTCATGTGAACACAAAGCAATTTTTTTTTCCTTCTCTTTTACTAAGATAGAAAGAGAAAAGAAATAACCCTTATAAAGATGCAGCTGGACTAGGATGATTCAGTGACTTCATTTTAATCCTCTTTAAAACCGATTTTTTTGGTTATAACAAACCTATAATTACCATTAATATTTCTTCAACTATTAATGCTTTCAAGGAAATAAATTTAGTCAATATATTATTAATTGTTAAATGATGCTACATACAAACTTGCGTTGGTGGCGACGGGCAGCCAATAATAATAATAATAATGATGATGATGATGATGATGCATGTATTGTTTTTTTATTTTTTTGTGCTAAATTACTTCTTACTTAACAGGAACTTTCTTCCTTCCACTGTAAACATATTTAATGTGATGTTAGTAGGTGGTGGAGCTTGAATTTGAGGTAGGGTAGGGGTAGATGATACGGGCCTCGACTTACCTCGGCCCATTACTGGAGATTCGACCTAACATGACATCCATGCATATAAGGGTAACCATGCAAACCCTAATAATTCTACAAAGTCTTTACCGCAGAGGATACGGCGTGAGAGGAGAAGACCTCAAAGACTCCAAGACTTTGTTTAGATTTGGATATATCTTTTAG
>JAOWBJ010087690.1:7500-12500 GCA_028566335.1 Monarda citriodora | reverse complement strand
CATGAGCCAATGAGCGGCATCCAAAGAAAAAAAAACATGAGTGTTCGAATGACACAAACAGTGCGGGCCAACACTCTAAATAGGCCAAAGAAACAATTTCGGAATTTGCATTATACGACCATTTCTACCAATTTTAATCGTACTTTTCGAAAGTTGTCCCTTTTTCATGGCGCTGCTTTTTCACTTTCGTATCTTGCTTTGGCGGGAGCAGCATGGTCCTTGGATCTCCCTGACTTTCTTTCTTTTGCTCTTTTTTCATTAATCCATTATTCACTTATATGTTTCTATTTATATATAGATATGAGGGTCTATGCCCGAACGATTCAATTATTGAATCATTTTATGAAAAAGGAGAAAGAGTCTGTCTATTTCTTCTTGTCTTTTGGCTATCTCACATGTTTTTTTCTTGTTTTTACTCTTACCTATTCCACTATCTTTCCTACTATGGAAGAGGATCATTTTACTCGACCTTTCCAGGTCATTTTACAGCTCTGTCTTTATCTTTTTTTTTTTTTATTTAAAGAAGCTAAAGCTAAATGGCTTTTGATTATTAGTTCTTTTTATTCTGTAATAGCTACCCTGTTTCTAAAGAACCTCGTAAGTCTCGAGGGTCTTTTATTCATAGTTCCGCTTTTTTTTATATTCATTCTTTGTCTTCCAGCGGACGTTCTTCCTTTGGCCAGTCTTCTATTCTATTCATTGGAAAAAGGACTGGCGCAATGGGCCTTTTTTCTGCTCTTTCAATTGGTGATATACTGGATTCTGCAATTCTTTTTGCAGGCTCGCCCCAAACAGTCCATTTTCCCCCTTATTATACTCGATTTCTTTTTTTATATTCTGGGCAAAATCCGTTATAGTGAAGATTTTTCGCAGGAACCGGCACGGCTACTCGCCCTTGTGTCGGGGGCTTGCATCATTTTCCTTTGCTTCCAAAAAAGAAGACGACTATCATTTTTGATAGCATTTTTTATATATTTCATTTCTAGTACAGGTTTAGGGATCATAGCAATAAGCTTGGCGCCGGGGGGGGATAAAGTCCCCTATCCCTTTCCCTTCCTGTTTCTTTTCATACATCTTTTTCTTTTTTTGGGTTTTTTCCTTTTTCAAAGGAGGATAAAACAACCTCTAGTTTCCTTACTTTTTGGGGCACTCTTGTTCTTTTTGCCATACCTTCCAACCATGGAGTGGCTAGAGGGGTGGATCGAGGGACTCGACCTCTTTCTTCTCCTACTAGGAATAGTGCTCTGCATTTTAGAATAAGTTAACATAGTTCACCTAATTCTTCTTTTTGCATTTGGCAAGCACAGGGCAAAATCCTTTTATATACGGATACGGAGGATGTTTGGCAACCATTAATTATTACAAGGACGAGTTCGTCAGCTGATTAGTTAGGTAGCTCGAGCCAAAGGCGACAGTGAGGCCCCCTAGTTCAAATCATAGCATATAAAGCTTACTTGGGCTGGGGGGGGGAGGAGAGTGGGTAAGCGGGCTCCTTCCATCAGATTACTTTCAATTTCACGTTCAAAAAACGGAGTAAATCCGGCGCGTTGTATTGCTTTGATGGTCCATTGGATGATTCTGCCTAGTGTCTTACTTATCCACGTAGAAGGGCTAATGCCCATAGAGAGGAGATCCCTTTACACGTCCGGAGTGTACCGGCGTCAGTTCTAACTTCTGTTTTTGATTACTAAGATTTCAACAATTTCAGACTTCCAAAGGAATCTGTAATTGTCTCGGTCACTCACTAAGGGAGAGAGTGCGAAATGAAGCTATTCAATAGGCTGATCCTGAGAAGTCAGATGTCGACTCGCCCCTGTCCTTACTATCAAAGTAGAACCCACTAAGTCAAAGGAATTCAAATTAGTAAGCTTACGGCCCCTTAGTAACATTCACTTTTCGGGTTGGTGCTAACGGACATCACTGCTTTTTTTTAGACCTGAGGTCGGGGCTATGCATCTAGTGGAACCTCTTAACCAGCTGTAGTTTCAGATCTTTTGTAGCGGGTGACTTAGATCTTCTTTTTTTACGTCTGTCTGCCGCACTTCTCGCCTTGTTTTCGATCATTGTTAGCGGCTGACACCGGCCCGGCAGAGCTTCCGGGCGGGGCTTTCGCTTACTTTTCTCATGGAGATCGAGGACCCAATACAACCTCTCGGCCAGGTCTTCTTGATCAATTCTGTACGTCCGCGTGTCATGTCGTGACGACTCTTTCTAGACGGGATCTAGAGCTTCCAGATCGTCCATCAACTACGAATTGCATGTCTTGCAAATGCACTGAGTGACGTTTCCACAGCTGCTGCAGCTTGATTTGATGTTTCGGTAGAACAAGCAACAGCTGAGCGCACTAGCGCGAAAGCCGTTGCGCGTTAGTCGCGCAGCCGTTTTCTTGCTCCTTACCCCATTCCTTCTCTTTTCTTTAGCTCATTGAAAGCTTCGAACTTTCTATTTGTCTTTTCTTTTGCCCTAAATGAAACTTCAATCGAATTGGTGAGTCCTCCATTTATATTGATTTCCGCGATCGAGTTCATCTCGGTACTAGACTTTCCCACTTTTAATGAAGAAGTCCACTGACAATCGAAGAAAAGGTGCCTCGTTCTAAACACAAAGATCGGTAGATCGCAGAACCAAGGCTAGTCCTCTCTTTCCTTTCCCCAGGACCAGACCGGATCCTACATCAGATGAGCATTCCCAAGCATTGGGATCGGGCAAGACAAGGAGATTCTGATGGGCCTTCCTTGGGGAAGCTATTTACCGACATCGGGATAGAAAGACGAGCAAAAGTACATTCCTTGCCTTCCCTGGTCGGATATTACCTGGACTCTGTAATCTGCTCTCCTTCGGACCCTGGGCTTTGCTATTCGGATGATTAGTCTACTGAAGGAAAGAAAACCTCCTCTCTCGCCGTCAATCGCTGCTCGAGTAAAAGTAGGAATGCCTGTCTCTGGCCATGGAAGGATCTTGCCCCCCGGTCTCCCATGCAAGCAATTCAGTCAAGTCCTTTCCTGACTCTGTCTTTTTCATTCCCAGCGCGAAGTCCAATCAGTGAGGATGTGCCTTGTCTTGTTCGCAGTAAGGTAAGGGGAAATCCCCTATGAGATGGAGGCTAGTGTTAGAGCGAGGGAGTGATTTTGTGCTTGTATCACCATCGGCCTATCCTTTATCTAAAATCAAACCATTTCTCGCTTGTGAAGATGCATATCCATGAATGATATTTCTCAAGTGTTCCATGAGGGATTGGCAAAAGTGTACCAAGACGAAGCAAAGAAGACACCTTCTTCTCAGATGACTCCGAATTTCGTAAGAGAAGAAAGGAAAGCAAAGAAATCTACGAATTCAGATGAGAAAAGATCCATGCTTGCTGCCCCCTTTTCCAAAGACCTTTCACTCATCCTTTCTCCACTTGTACGAAGGAAGCCAAAAGACATGGTAGCTAAGGGGCCACTGATCCCATGGATAAAACCAAAGGCAGAAGGGGTTGAGACCTTTTTGGATACGAAATACAGAAAGACAAGGGGGAAAGAGACGATTTGAAATCAACTGAGGGAACTATGAAAAGTCTTTCTTTTTTCCTCTACGGAAAGGCCAGCCATCGGATCTCTTCTCTGAGCTATCTCGGATTCGGATCTTAGAAGCAAAGAACTTCGGGTATCTCTCTCTACTATGTGATCCTTCCTTGCGACACCCTGAACTGGGATTTGAACCTTTTAATGTGCTTTCCCTTTAGTGGATCGTGAGTCAAGTAAGAGACCACCCATCGACATCCTTTGCTTCCCTTCTTCGGGTAAAAGAAGAACAAGAAGGGTCCAAGCGAAAAGTAACTTCCTGAACCTTGAGTCCAATCTGCCACAGCCCTTTACTTACATACTCCAAGCATCGATGGAAGAACCAGGACGGAAGAGCCTGGTAAACAAATGGAATCATCGTGAGTCTTTCAGTGATGACTAAAACCCGTCTGTCTCCGATCTCCGGTCTATGGCCTCCGGGTCTTCTTCTTAAACCAAAGGAATACAACCAAGTCCTGGAAACACAAGACGGAAGCCAGTCCCGCGTCTAATCCGCCCAACCTGTTCTAATCTGCGCTAATCGGTCTCAAACCCCCTGACTGCTAACCAAGACTGCATCCCATCGTTCTGCCCCAGATAGGAGATAAGTGAGCACTTTCCCACTCTGATGCACGAATCCCTCAAGTACTTCGTTTTCTTGCTCTCTTTCTTGAAGCCTTTGACATGCCTGCTCCTATGCTCTCTTGCAACCCCACGTACATGTACAATAGCCATCGGATTGCTTCAGTCGTACCCTACCGTCTGTCGAACCACTTTACCTTAGTATGCCTAAAGCATTAAAGGAAGCCCCTTGTCATGTCACATCCAATGCACTACTTGTTTCTTCTTTCGAGGTAAAAAGCGATACCACTCCCACAGTACGATATAGCTGCTCTTCGTTGTAAAGGATTCTTCCATATGGCAAACAAGCAGGACAGCAGTAGCTCAGAAGAAGCCATAGGAAGCTCCAAGCAGAGGCAAGAAAGTCGTTTCACTTTCGGAATGGGCTAAGGAGCTATTCCAATACACCAACCGCTAGCCGGAGATCGTTCAGATTGGTGACTAAACCCTGCCTAACCAGTATCGCGTAAACCGGAAGCAGCATAAAGCAAGGAAGCCGCTGAAAAGCCACGTTTACAGACCCTGTAATGGTTTATGACGTGAGCCGGGGTGTTAAATCGCTTTCTTTTCGGCGCGGAAAGAAGCAGTGGAATTTGCTAAAGAGCGAACGGGAAGAAGCGGCGAGAAGGTCCTGTGGATATCAAACGATTGCTCAACCAGAAAGATGATCCGCGTGGAAGGGGAAGCCAATTCAGATAGTCACCCTGAGTGATCCCGGAGTAAACGAGACTAAAGAAGAGGCGGAAGGGGTAATAGGAGCTAAGGCTCCGGCTGAACAAGCAGATACAGTTGTAGGATTAGATTACGATAATCAGAGGCGAATAAGAATAATAGATG
>JAOWBJ010087690.1:0-2500 GCA_028566335.1 Monarda citriodora | reverse complement strand
TGATTAAAGATATCTATGGTATTCTTTTCATTTCTTTATCCTATTTTTTACTTTTTCTTATTACTAATCTACTTATTGAACCGGAGACCGTTCAGGGGATCATTAGATTCATGGGGGGTTCTTCGGCCATTTACTTTCTCTTTTTAGCAAAAACGCTCTTTTCTAAGCGCTTCGCCCTATTTTCCTTTCTGGTAAGCACGTGTTATCTATTCGTTCTGAATCATGTTAATGTGCCTGATATAGGTTTAGTTCCGATTTGTGTCTGTAGTAGCTTTATCTTTTCTTATTATTTTAATAAAACCGACAACTTTGATCACTGTTTTCTAATGATTATGACATGGAAATTTTTCGTGTCACCGGATCTCTGGATGATTAGCTTTGTCTTTGAACTTTTCATCTTGTTTAGCTTCCGTTATCGTTATATGAATCAAGATCGGAAGGGCTTATGTTTCTATTTAATTATCCTTCTCCTTCTCTTTCTGTGCTGTAACTATTATACTATACCGGGTTTTAATATAGATCATCTCGTTGTGGTTCTTGTTTTAGCGGCAGCAGGGGCAGGAGGTATCCAGTTCATGTCTCTCAGTAAGACTGAACTTGAACTGGGTGGATTGAAGCTTTATTTGATCAGTAATGTTATCTTGGGCTTCCTTCTTAGGAAAGATAACGAAACCTTACCCTTAATAACAATATGCTTTATCGTTTCCATTCTTTGCTTCTGCATCGCCCTATACCTAATAGGTAGGATCAAAGAACAATCTTTCTATTCCGTCCTTTCTGAATGCAAAGGCATGCTTCGGGGCGTATTCATCCCTGTATTAGTGATCTTGAATCACGTATTTTTAGAGGATGAATATAGCCTGTGGATAACAAGCCTAGTTACTCATATTATCGTTATTCAGCTGCTACAATTCATTCTGAAAAAGGAGGATGAAGATCCAGATCAGGACAAAGCGATAAAGAGTGACGATAAGGGCGAGGGCGATCAAAAGGGTTCTGTTCATGTGTGTTCTGCCACACCGTTCTGCTGTGGTATTTTCCTGACTGTGAGATGCCTGAAAATTTCATCATTCTTGCAGCCTCCTCCCGCTCCCGAATCGGAATTCTTGTTATGTTAGAGTCGGGTCTTGATGCCTACAGAATGGTAGGGGTCGTGGGGCTCCGAAGACTCATGGATCCGATTCCTTCTCTACCCTATATTTAGTCTTCTACCCCGGGAACGATTGGAGAACCCACACTGATGTCTAAGACCCGCGTCAGCGAGGATTTCCGGTGCAATATGGGCCCAGTTGCCATTTGTCCGTAGGATTATGGCCTGAAAGGTGCCCCACAATATAGACTATTAGCCACAAGTGGGAGTCTTCTATCAGTTTAGTACTCTCTGTTCTCGCTTTCTTCAACAGTAAGGACTTACACCATCCGGGGACCGGCTTAGGCTTTCGCGAAAGCACCTTTGGGCAGAGGCTCCTCATCAACTTACTCTTACTGAAGATTAAGAAAGAGATAGAAAGAACTCTTCTAAAGCACTTACTTCTTCCCTTTCTCTACCCTCGTGCCTTCCCCAGAAAGCTCAGATGCGAAGAAGGGACCATAGCCCTAGTTCGGGTTCGGTGCGATAGGATGAATAAACCCGAAAGCATTGATTGACGGTCTCCTCTTTCCTTTCTTTCTAATCCCAATCCAAATCCATGTCGCCCCCCCTAACCCTAGTTACTTTAATATCATACCTGGAAAGAGTCAACGTCAAGCCAGAGCTAGTCTAAGAGCTAGCGATTCTCACCCGGTATCATAATAGAGTCAAGTAGGACAGAACGATAAGCTTAGCAGTGAACAAGAATCATTCAATCAGCTCCAGAGCTGGGAGTTCTCCTTCTTTTTTTGCTATTTCAAATAGGAGGTCTTATGTTATGAATCGAATGAAGAAGAAAGAAACTTAGATAGAAATAGAGGCAAGGCAGAATAAGCGATGTTGGAGGCAGGGCTCCTAGAAGCTCATACCCGTCGAAAGGGAAATGATCTTTAGGTAAGAAAGGCCCCTCTCTTCACGCCGGAAAGAGAGAGAGAGTTCGATCCCCATAGATGTAGAACTCTTTCGAAATAGGTAGGAATTCTATTATTCGCTAAAAAAAGAGGACAGGTGCGCAGCGGTTCGGAATCGTAGCAAGTGACATCTTCAATCAAGAAAGACCTGGCTCTGGCTCAAGGGAAGAAAGTTCCTTCACTTCCGGGCTTAAAGAAGCGAGTGACTCTCGCGGGTATCTATCAACATATAGAGATGTCGCTGCACTTGGAGGCCTTATCACTGTTGGTGCTTTTCATAGCGTAGTAGAGTAGCCAAGGGCGTAAGCTAAATTCTACTCCTTTTCTCTGGGGTTCGGAAGAATAGAATCTTTTGCCCTATTCATTCATATACCCACTAATATCTCTAGTTTAGCTTTGATTGACTATCCCTGCTACAAAGCTTATATTACGTCTTCTAGCCTACAACGAAACCGAAGTC
>JAOWBJ010086608.1:0-15358 GCA_028566335.1 Monarda citriodora | reverse complement strand
CCTCTTGGCTAAGATCAAATATAGTCGAAATTTTTAATTAAAAAATCGAAATTTTTTGAAATATTTTTTTTTAATTTTTCGAAATTTTTCGAAAAATTAAAAAAAAATATTTAGAAAAATTTTCGAAAATTTTAACTTTAAAAAATCAAAAGTTTTAATCTATTATCTATTATTATATATATATAAGCAAAATACCAAAATACCTAAAACACACACACTTTCTTAATATTTAAGTATATAGGGGTTGAAGTTGTGTGGCTTTCTTAATATTTAAGTATATAGGGGTTGGAGTTGTGTGGTGAGAATGAATATGAGGTTTTTGGCTAAAAGATCAGTTTAATATTCTATATGTGGGCTAGTGAGAGGAAAATTTTAATGAAAAATTTCGATAGTGTGTATGATCTTTATGTGATGAAAGAAGATCGATAATGAGATAAGTAGTTAGTTTGGTAAAAGAGAAGTTCCAATGTTTTACGTTATTATTTGTATTATTGAATCGAGTATTATAAAATATATTAATTTTAAGATAATATTCCCGTGCATCGCACGGGTAGAATACTAGTTATTGTAGTAGTATATTGAAGGAAGGCAATTTTGTAGAAAGAAAAGTCTCCAACCATGCTGACGTGGAAACTTCATATATCTATCTATACATAGAAATATTAACAATTTGTCACATGCGAAATGCCCAAAATACCCTCGTTTTTTTACTAAAAATAGAAAGTAATGCAAAATAAAAGTCAGGGTTCGATTCCTAACTGCTGCATTTATTCTTTTAATTTTTTAACTCTACTTATGAGTTTACTCTTACTTTTAGGCCCAATAACTAATTTAAACTAATATCTAATTTTTATTTTTAATTTATTTAATAAATTGATTCACATTATAACACAAACACAAATTATATTTAATTCTTCCCGACGCAACGCACGGGCAACACGCTAGTATATATATATATATATATTCTCCGCGAATTCATGATGTTATGCTAACGCGCACCTCTCCCCAAAATTAAACACAAAAAAAGAAAAAAAAATGAAAAAAGCAAACTACTAATTACAATTGATTACTCCTCCACTTGTAGTGTGCACCATTATCTTAATCACCATCACCATTCTCTAATTCCCCTGCATCTCCTCTGCCACCATTCAGCCAATTAAACAAACACCTTGTGTGCGTCGTGCCCCCTTCCTTCGTTCCTATATGTGCTAGGATCTAATTCATGGGCATTCTCTGGGCCCTGCTGCTGGCCGCCGCCCTCCTCCTCTCCTCCGCCGCCGCCGATCCCAGCGACGAGCTCTGCCTCTCCCACCTCAGCCAGTCCCTGCAGGATCCCTTGAAGAATCTCCAGAACTGGACCAAGGACACCTTCGCCAATCCTTGTCAAGGCTTCACCTCCTTCCTCCAAGGCGCCACCTGCAACAGTGGCCGCATCTACAAGCTTTCTCTCTCTAACCTCTCCCTCAAGGGCTCCATCTCCCCCTTCCTCTCCAACTGCACCAATCTCCAAACCCTCGACCTCTCCTTAAACCAGCTCTCCGGCCACATCCCCCCCGATTTGCAGTACCTAGTCAACCTCGCCGTCCTCAATCTCTCCGCCAACCACCTCTCCGGCGACATCCCCCAGCAATTGGCCCTCTGCGCCTACCTCAACGTCATCGATCTCCACGATAACCAGCTCTCCGGCCTCATCCCGCAGCAGCTCGGCCTCCTGGTCAGGCTCTCCGTCTTCGACGTGTCGAACAACAAGCTCTCCGGCCCGATTCCACCGTCGCTGGGGAATCGGAGCGGGAACCTGCCCCGCTTCAATGCCAGCTCATACGCCGGGAACAAGGGCCTGTACGGCTATCCCTTGCCTCCGATGAAGAGCAGCGGCCTCTCCGTCCTCGCCATCGTCGGGATCGGCCTCGGCAGCGGCCTCCTCAGCTTGGTTCTCAGCTTTACCGCCGTCTGTATTTGGCTGAGAACGACGGAGAAGAAATCGGATAATGACGAAGGCAAGATCAGCCAGCTTATGCCCGATTATTGAGATCGCCGTTCGTTGATTGTATCATTAATTTTGCAGGTATGGCTTCTTTAATTGGGTTTCTTCTTCTCTCCTCTCTCTCTTTCTGAATTGGTGATGGAAAATTGTTATAATTAGTGTAAAATTGTGTAGCTGTAGCAATTGTTGCTTCGATATCCCCTCTGATCTTCTCATTCTTTTTTTTTTCCTATGTTTAAACTTGGTAAAGTTTCTTGACAATATAATCCACCCAGTACAAATTTGTAAAGAAGCTAATGAATTTTGGAGCTTCTGATCTCCCTCTCTCTCTAGAGAATTTCGATGCAGTGATTTCCCCTTTTGTTGGTTGAATGACGCAAAATGAGAATTGAATTTGTTCGTGGGCGCAGGAAATGCAGTAATGCACATGATGTTTAGAAACAAGGAATTCAAAATGCAATATATTGGAAATTATATTTTTTAACTATTATTAAATTAGAAATGAAGTTTGGCGAAACGAATTTTGGAGTAATGTTTACCTGAAATATTGGGTCCATAATTTAAGGTAAGAAGGCACCCACAGCTCGTGGGGAGTCGCCCACTCCCACACCACCACCCCCGCCCCCTGATCATCATCCGACCTTACATGGAAATATCTCATTTTTCTACCTACTTACTCTCTAGTCTGTTCGATATGATTTGTTTATTTTTTTTTACTTTTTGTACACATAATATTTCATAAAAAAAATATTTTTTAAAATGATAATGTAAAACTCGTATTCGGTAGTAGTGGCAATGCGTGTCCGAAAAATCAATAAAACAAACAGACCATATCAAATGGAACTGATAATATTTTATGTCTTTTCCATTTTTTTTTATTAGTATCTATACTACAATATAATAATTATTCACCCCTAAAATAGAACTATTATTTATTTGTGATATAAAAAATATTCAAATTGTCTCCGCCCAAAAAAATAAAAACTAGTATTATTATACATTAGTTATATAATCTGTTTATTCACCCTTTTATTTTCAATTTTGCCAATTAGCTGAAGGTGACCAGAACTAAATACGCCTACATATTTACTTTTATTATTAACGTTAATATTTTTATTTAATTTTAGTTATATATGTGGCAATGCATGCACGCGTACTAGACTATGCATGAAAGTATTGCAAATATAGAATAAAATACTATACTTCAATTGAGTCCAAACATCTTGGCCTTGACGGTCATTTTCTTGTGGAGAGACATCCGGTCAACTCTTTTATGATATCATGTTTTCTGTCGATATTCTTGCAGATTATCTGATCCATAAACCTCAAAACAAGAAAATATGTTCCATAATTTTCATTTTTTAAATAAATATGTAGGTTGATTTTCTTTAATGGAAATAGAACAAAAAAAATACATTTTCTTTTTTCTTTTTTACTTTTATTTTGTGAGATATATTCTCATTCTCATGCGATAACATAAATGGTGATCACGTTATGTGATATAGCATCACTCTCATGCCATATAAAAGAAGTGGGTGGGGATCACGTTATGCGATTAATTAATTTATTGTTTTTAATATTGATAGTACGCAGCCTAATACCTAGATTCAAATACGAGACCCAATAAATATGGACCTCGATATGAGTTTGGTTCAACGCTATTCGGCCCGAACACAAGGCCCATCGAGAAGACGTCCAGGCCCAAGAGATCGCACAAGCCCATCAAGGCCCAGCTCGTCTCAGGTCCAAAACAGACTACAGTTCGCGCCAGCTTTAAGACTCCTATTGCAACGAGGACTCCTACTCCAAGCGTATCCCTAAGATGTATTATAGAGAGATATGGATTCAGATAACTACCATGTTAAAAAGATATCAACAAAGGCCTTAAGATTATCCGATCAGGGCCAATCTTTGTATTAGAGTAGGACTCTACTTGTAAGCCTATAAATAAAGGCACTAGGATAGAAGAGGATACACAAACTCTCATACTCACAAGAGCAATACACATTTTTCGCTTCTTCCCCGTGGACGTAGATCTGCGAGTATAACGGATCGAACCACGTTAATCTCTCGCGTTCTTATTCTCTTTTTACGTTTTTCGTCATACAAACGAGCCCATAAAAAGCACGATCGATCACTGGCGCCGTCTGTGGGAACCGAATTGTTATCGTGTTTTGATCACAGTTTTGATACACTCGTTCAATTATGCCTCCGAAGAATCACAAGACGAGATCAAAAGTCTCTCGGGCTCCACCTGGCGATAACAACAATCCGAACAAAGATGATGAAATCGCCCCGCGCCCCTAAAGATCCAGTGGCCAATCCAGACCCTAACTTGGTGCTGGAAAACGTCCCTATTGATCGGGAAAGCAATAGGGTCGGCTCCGGCAAGGAAGGGAGCCACCAGACCGCATCTTCGCGGCACACCGGATACGAAGTAGCAATCTCCTGGAGGTAAATAAGGACAAACCAGCGCAATTACTACAGGGATAGAAGGGTCCTAACAAGAATGGACCCAAAGAATAGCAGGGATCAACCCGCAACCGGGAGAAGAAGGATCCGAGCGTCGAAATTGTTCGGGATCAAAATCGAGATCGCAACCCGCCCCGACATGCACCTCGAAACCGCAACCACCACCATCGCATCGGCGTGACCCATCACCCCGACACCGCAACTGAGATCGCTCCCCTTCGCGATCTCCATCAATGGAAAGATCCCATCACCATCGTGGAAGGTTCAATGCTTACGGGTTGATGACTACACCGTTCACCAAGGAGATCAGCGAGACTCGTCTCCCGAGTCGTTATAAGGTGCCCAACATACAACCTTATGACGGCCAAAGAGATCCGAGGAATTTCCTCGGACAATTGTAGTACAACATGTAGAACCAGAATCTGGAGGAGGTCCACATGTGTAAGGTGTTTCCCGAACTACTAGTCGACACATCTCGAGTATGGTTCGATAGCCTACCCCCAACAGTATTGGCTCATATCGCAAACTCGTAGAAGTCTTCAAAAGGCGCTTCCACCAAAAAGCGAAGACAAAGTTCACCCCTGCACAGCTGTTGACCATCAAACAAGGAGATGGGGAATCAATCAATGACTTCCTGACCCGGTTCAATCATGAAGCATTGAAGGTAGATGATGCCAACGACGTGCTGATCATCTCGGTGTTCCAGAACACCTTGCGAACTGGTGCCCTTTGCCGGGAACTCGTGAGGTGGGAACCCCAGATGCAAGCGGTGCTTTGGAAGATCGGCGATGAATACGCGCGAGCTGATGATGCTGATCGGTGGAAGCGCGACCAGGACAAGGGCGAATCGTCCAAAAAGAAGCAGTTCGCAGATCGCGGCCTACAGAGCTCAGGCCACCACAACATCCACAAGAGGTTGAAACATGGTCCAGTGTCATCCCAACTTGGACCTTGTCAAGGTATCGAATCAAGGCTGGGTCCACGCCAGAACCCGGATCAGCCTCAATACACTCCCTTGACTAAGCCGCGTGCAGAGATATAGAACTGCACATGAACCTGTTTGAGAAGCCCCGTCCCATGCAGAGGCCGGCTGATCGCAGGTCCAAGAAGCGCTACTGCGCATTCCACGAAGATCACGGCCACAACACGGACGAATGCCGCGACCTCGCAGAGAACATAGAGGCCTTGGTGCAAGATGGTACCCTTAGAAAGTACCAAGGCCAAGGCAACGACTAGGGCAAGAGAAAAAAGCGTCGCAACCGGGGAAAGGATGGCTGCCAAGCCAACAAGAAGGTGAAGCAGGAGCTCGACAATGGCGATGATGACATTACGCCTCAGTTCGATAGAACCATTGAGGCAATTACCGGACTACCCCTAGGACATACCAAAACGTCTCTCAAAGCTGAAGCCCGGGGTTCAAGCTCGGAGGAGCCCACGGGAAAGAGGCTCAAAAGAGAGGAAGCTATTACCCTCTCCGAGGAAGATTCAGTACCTGCTAAGATCCCGCATCACGATGCCATAGTGATCCAGGCCGGGGTCGCAAATAAGCTGGTACACCGGATGTTCGTTGACAGCGGAGCATCCGTAAGTGTCCTCTTCAGGACGTGTTTTGACAAGCTGAGCCTAGATGCCACTCAGTTAGCTCCAGCGCCCTTGCCCCTGAAGAATTTTGCACAGGAGGAGACGCGACCTGACGGGGTCATCAGCCTTCTCGTCACTGTAGGCCGATCTCCCGCGAGCTCAACCAAAGAGTACAGTTCTTTGTGGTACATGCCCCGTCGCCCTACAATATTATCTTTGGAAGGGATTGGCTCAACTCGTTCAGAGCTGTTTGCTCCACCTACCATCTCATGGTAAAAATCCCGACAAAAAATGGAGTGGTCACAGCCCGGGGCGACCAGAAGGGGGCAAAAGAGTGCATGCAGATCGCACTACGTGGTGCCGTGACTACTGAGCGGCACCACCAAGCATAGCAATTAAAGTAAATTACGGAGTTGGAACAAGAGAAGACGCACCTGCCACAGCTCCACTCACCGAGGAGGTCCGACTATGCAACGATGAGCCAACCAAGATCGTCAAGGTTGGGTTCGCTGGACCTCCCCAACTCAGATCGCAGGTGATCCAACTCCTCAAAGACTATCGGGACGTCTTCGCATGGACACCCCTCGACATAACCGGGGTGTCCCCGGACATCGTAACCCACAGGCTCAACATCGACCCCAGCATCAGGCCTGTGAAGCAGAAGCAACGTTAGTTCGCTGCGGAGAGAAACAAGGTGATCCACGACGAGGTCAAGCAACTACTCCAAGCGAAGATCCTCTTCGAGGTCAAATACCCGACATGAATTGCCAACCCGGTGATGGTCCGAAAGGCAGGAGGAGGTTGGCGCATGTGCGTGGACTACACCAATCTCAACAAGTACTGCCCAAAGGATTGTTATCCCCTCCCCAATATAGATAAGAAAGTAGAAGCCTTAGCAGGCTATAGCATTTTTTGTTTTTTAGACTTGTACAAAGGGTACCACCAAGTTTTAATGAGTAGTGAATACGCCTCCAAACCAACATTTATTATTGATTTTGGGTTTTTGCGTATAGAAAGATGCCCTTTGGTCTAAATAATGCAGGAGCGACCTACCAAAGAATAGTAGACAAGATATTCCAACCCCACACAGGGAAGATCGTTGAGGTCTATGTCGATGACATAGTTGTGAAGAGCCGAGAGGAGGGTACCTGCGTCGGCGACCTATGAACTGTCTTCGACATCCTCCGAACTACCAACCTAAAGCTAAATCCGGAGAAGTGCACCTTCATGGTGTGAGCGCTAGGTATCACAAAAGGGCTTGGAGGCAAATCCATCCAAGGTACAGGTCGTTAAGGACATGGCGATCCATAAATCCATCCATGATGTGCACAAGCTTACAGGATGCATCGCTGCCTTGAGCCGCTTTCTTTCAAAAGCGGCAGAAAAGCAGCTTTCATTCTTCCAAATTCTGAAGAAGGCTCCGAACTTCGAATGGAAAGAGGAACATCGCAAAGCCTTTGAGGATCTCAAAGGTTATCTTGCTAAACTCCCTACATTATCCGTTCCGAAGGAGGGGGAACCTTTATCATTGTACCTTGGAGCATTAGATGAGTCCGTGAGCGTAGTGCTGATTCGTGAGGAGGGACGTCGCCTAATCCCGGTCTACATCTTAAGCGGAGCACTCAAAGGACCCGAGCTAAGGTACCAACCATTGGAGAAGATCACACTTGCTCTTGTCAACGCGGCAAGGAAATTGAGGCCATATTTCCATGCACATCTGATCCAAGTCCTAACTGCTGGCAGATTTATGTTGATGGAGCTTCGAGAAAAGTAGGTAGCGGAGCAGGGATCCTGCTTATCAGTCAAGAAGGACATGAGGTAACCTATTCACTCTGATTTGCATTCCCAACCACAAACAATGAGGTGGAGTATGAAGCCATTCTTCATGGGCTACGCCTTGCAAAGAGCCTGAACATTGAGGGTGTCGAGGTTTATAGCGATTCCCGAGTCGTGGTAAACCATATACTAAGTGCAAGTGAAGCCCGCAGAGAGAAGATGAAAAGGTACCTCGAGAAAGTTCACATCTCGCAGCAGATGTTCTCTTACTTTGAACTGGTCAGAATCCCGCGAGGACTGAATCACCGAGCAGATATCTTGAGTAAGCTTGCATCCTCCAATTCAACCAGTTCACCTGTTGAGGACATCCAGAGCAGAATTATAGATGAGGTTGAAGAAAGTGACATCAACGACGAGCCCTACTCAAAAGCTTCTCTCGAGATCGCTAAAGTACAAACTTGAGTAAGGTATTCTCTACCGCAAATCCCACCTCCAACCCAGCGAACTATTTCTTGAGAGAAATTCATGAAGGGTCTTGTGGCAGCCATATTGGACCCCGAGCGTTGATGAAAAAGGTAATCCGAAGCGGATATTATTGGCCAATGTTGACTCACGATGCAACCGATCTAGTTAAGAGCTATTCGCAATGTCAAATCCACGGGAATGTGCAGCGGCTACCACAAACAGAGCTCGCCAACATGCAATGTGCATGGTCTTTCATGCAATGGTGAATTGACATAGTTGGACCCTTTGACAAGGCCCCAGGACAGATGCAGTTCCTGATCGTCGCAAACGATTTCTTCACGAAATGGGTAGAGGCCGAACCATTGGCCAAGATAACAAGCAAGAATACCCGCAACTTCGTGTGAAAGAACATCGTCTGTTGATTTGTGATACCACACATATTAGACTCGGATAATGGGACACAGTTCACGGACAAAGTATTTAGAGAATAGTGCGAAGAACTCAACATCCAGCAAAAGTTCACCTCAGTCGCACTACCTCAAGCTAACGGACAGACTGAGGTCACCAACCGAACTATCGTGAACAGACTAAAGTCTCGACTGGGACGAGCTAAAAGATTGTGGGTGGAAAACCTACCGAATGTCTTGTGGTCCTACCGGACTACACCCAGAACCTCGCATGGAGAAACACCATACAATTTAGCTTATGGCACCGAGGCAGTTATACCAGTCGAGATCGGGATGTTAAGCTCTCGTGTCATATACTTTTCCGAAGAGGTCAATGATGAAAACCTCTGAGCAAATTTGGACTTGTTAGAAGAAAAGATAGAGCCCGCCTTCATAAAAGAAGCCCGATACAGACAACATGTAGCTCGCTACTACAACCGCCGAGTAAAGCACCACCACTTCCAAGTCGGAGACCTCGTACTCCGCAACAATGAAGTCAGCAAAGCAGAAAAGCTCGGAAAAATGAAAGCCGCATGGGTAGAACCATATCAGATCGCAGAAGATCTGGGCAAGGGTTCATACAAGCTCGCACATTTGTCTGGTGAGCCCTTACCACGCACTTAGCATATTTCCAATTTGAAGAAGTTTTATGTATAAGTCGGCGAACTGCAAGCTAAACATATTGAATTGCATTTTTAGGGCTTCATGTAAATACTTCAATTTTATTTGTTCTTTCGGAATTCCGACTTTTATTATTAATAAAATTCTTTCATTCATTTACGAGTCTCATTACATGTTTTTGCATGTCCCACTTATATATAAAAATTCACACAATAAGATCTGTAAGGTTGGCCACCTTGTGAGATAAAACCCATCTCCGGACTCCATAAACCAGAACAAAAGGTTTACAAGTCCCATAAAGGAGAGATTATTAATTCAAACCAGCCTTGACCTCGGTCATCGCAAACAAGAAGTATAAACCCCAAAGTAGCAATGACCTCGATCGCTGCAAAAGAGGGGTAACCTAGCTTCAATTTAGCCGTGACTCCGGTCATCGCAAAAAAGAAGCAATCCTTACTTAAAAAAAGCACAGACGTACGTCACAGAAAAAAATAAGTTCGCAGTTCGCTATAAAGATACATGGCGAACAAGCATTTTATTGACTGATGGAAGGAGTATTACATAATACATATTCCTACACTATGATCGGCGAGATCTATTGCCGGTACTTAAATTCAGCCATAAATCTGAGAAGTCTTGCGGGGAGTCGAATTGGGCATTCAATACGCCGTCGAGATTAAAACCACAACCTTGCCCTCCTCCTCCTCCACGACCAGATTCACTGCGACCTCCCGATCTCCCGCCTCGGTGACCCCGAGCAACAGCAAGATGTGCTCGCCGAACCTCCACAACTCACACAGGCTATCGGACAGAAACAACAGAAGAAGGGCCCGCTTCGTCCATAAAGGATCGATCGCCAACAACCTTGCTCAGTGAAGAATACCGATCCAGGATAACAGTGTAATACCGAGCTATACTTTTTAATTCGAGAATCTTCTCATGCAACACCAATAGATCACAGTCTGCACTCCGACCATAAGAGTTGCACGCTGTAACCAACTTCCTCACTCTCGAGATCGGTAACCCATCAGTTCGCCGAACAAAGAGCTCATAGGCCTTATGCTCCTGGTCCATCTTCTCTAGCTCTCTGCTAGTAATCTACAACTCTCCCTTGCTCTCTAGAAACTCATACTGGAGAAGCGTATACCGTGCATAGAGCTCGTCATATTTGACTTGAGCAGACCTCTCAATTCGCTCACACTCCACCACAGCTCGGTCGTACTCCTCCATCCAATGCGTTAGCTCACCATCCAAACCGCGTGATGAATTATGTCCAGCCGGAACAATGGCTGCGGATTGACAGACTTTGTCTTTCCAGAAGGCAATTTCGGCCTTGGCGACCTCAAATGAGTCTTCCAATTCGTTTATGCGTATATAAAAGGGAGACGCATCAAACATCTCAGGAGACGGAGACAAGAGTTCAGCAAAAGTGTTCTGTTATTTATAATAAAAGCAGTGACCTAATGACACTGTGAGTACATCATGGCTACTAAGGGCGTGTTTGGTTTGGTTGATTAGGGATGAGTAGCCATGAGTAGCTTTTTTACTCATGCCAACACCATGGCTACTAAGGTGTTTGGTTAGCATGATTTCAACTACCCGGGCCCGTGAGTACGGCTCGGGCCCGGTCAAAATTCTACTGTTTAGGGCTGTTTAGGGATGTGTTCTAATCAGCCACTTTTGGTTTGATTAGAAATCAGACTTTGAACAACGAATTTCTACATCTCACATTTGCCCTCATTATCTCTCTCTTCCTCAACGGATGTTTATCCCTCTTCTTCCCTTATCTCCGTTCTCCTATTCGCCGGCGTGCTCCTGTGTCTGCGGTGAGACAGCGCCGACTTCGAGACATATTCCGGCAACCTCGACTTCATTCCGACGAGCCCTGCCTTCACTTGCGCCTGCGTTGGCCGGCGCAACTCCCTCAGGTCTGTCGCTTTCCCTCTATCTCTTGTCCAATAAAATATTCCGTAGTGTGCAGAGATTAGTTTCATTCCCAGCTTTGGGAGACATTCCCTTACTCTCGATGAGTTTCTGCGGCGGCAAGAATGCCCCGCCGGCGATGGCTTCAGCCTCCACTCTGTCATTATTTTTATGTTTCTATCATGTTTAATTACACAGGTGCTATCCCTCTCTTTTTTGTGCAGTATCTGGCACCTTGATGGTGAAGAGGCAATAGGCTTCCTCGCTCCTTTTCTGCAGCTACACCGAAGGGGACTCCGTCGTTGCTCACGCTAGCTGCTACCCTCTCCCTGTTTAGATACGTTGGCGTCGAGGCCTCGGTGGAGGTTTGGTTCTGCCTCCCTACTATTCCTTTCGTGCTTATAGCTACATAACCCATGAGTGTTTCTAAGAACTTCACTTATGTTTAGTTTCCAGTTTTCTTTTTGGTGTATTCGCCCTTGAGCTTGGTAGGGGTTAGAGTTTCAATGACTAAATTCTTGTGTTGTGTGCCTACGTTTCTTGTGCGCTTCGGTTCTTGCAATTTTGCGCCCCTCTCGCTGTTTAGTTCGGATGTTAGGATTGATAGATAGTCGAAAATAATATAGACGAATGTACCTTTTACTTTGATGGATCGATCAATTTTCAGATTTATCTAGATTCACAGTATCAAACTCTTACATTGAGAAACTTGATTGAGGTTTAATTGTTCTTGAATTTGATGTGCAGCTTTTATAAGGCATTTTTTAAGAACTCTTGTTCTTGAATTTGAAGATTTATCTAGTGCAGAAGAGTATCTACTGCTTTTGATTTGAACTCTTGTTCTTGAATTTGATGTGCAGCTTTTATCAGGCATGTTTGAAGAACTTGTTGATTGCATCATCGTTGATGTTGCATCAGAGTCGCACCGAATAGCCAAGCCCGGACTTGATCATCATGAGACAAATTTGTTTGTTCCAATGTAAACATACAAGGGCATAGGAGTCAATTCGCCCAAATTGTCCATCTTAATCACCCAAACCAAACATGGAATCAAAATTAACCATGATTTCTACTCATGCGTAATACGACGAACCAAACGACGTTATTGGTTAAACTATGGGCTTCAACTATGGCTTAATCATGGCTTTTTTCTCCATGGTGAAAAAAAACCATGGAGTACCCCCTTGTTAGACTCCACCAAACCAAACACGCCCTAAGGGGAATTGAAAATTTTACAACAGAAGGAGAAGTCAAATCCTATTCTCAGGGCCACCTACGGGGATCTCCTCATTTTCCGGAGACTCTTCCTCTCCAGCCTCCTCATTTTTGGAGACTCTTCCTGCTCCAGGTCGCGGTTTGTGCCAGCAGATCGCACGGCCTCAACAGTCATAAGGTCGGCGGCAACCTCAAGCTCCCTCAACAAAGGGGAATCTTTCAATACCCCCTTCACTTAGTCAACCAAGACTTGGCTGCTCTCCTTAGTAGACCGCTTGGAGAATTCGAACTTGGACGGATCCAAGTCTGGGAAGTTTTTCTTCGCGGCCTCGAGAGCCTCAACAGAAAATTCCTCGCCGAGCACGCTCCTGGCGACGGAGGCTAGCCTCACGAATCTCTTGAAGAGGAGCAACCTCTCCGCAAAATCCCGTAGAAGGGGGCCCTGAGAGCTCACAACCTCAGCCTTGAGGTCACCCATCTCCTTATTCTTCTTCGCGACCTCAGCCTTAGCCAAGGCCGCCTCTTCGCGAGCTGCGGCCAACTCCCGATGGGCAACGGAAGCTCGCACCTCCGCTTCGTCAACTTCGAGCCCAACAGCCCGATTTCCTCCTCCTTCTCGGCTGCGATCTTCTCAGCCGTGCTTTTCTCCAACAGGGCAAGTCCCTGAGAGATAAAGTTCCTGGCCCTCTTCTCAGTTCGAAGAATCAGCGTCAGTATGTACAAGTCCACAACAAGGATAAAAAGGTAATAAATAAAGTACCTCAGTATCAAAAAGGGCCGGCGGGTCAACTGGATCTTCGGTCAGGTCGACTGGCGTCTCCAGCAACGCATATGTGGGAACCTTCAGATCCTTCATCCCCTTCTTAATTCGTTTGAAGGGTTGATCCTTTGGAGAATGGTCCCCCATCTGAGGGGACCGCACTTTTGTCACAGTCCGCTCCGAACTAGACTGTGATGCTGCGACGTCAGCAGTAGATCGCTTGCCCTGCCTCCTCTTGGGCACCACCACCTTCTCGAATCCCACTGCGAACAGCGAACAGAAATGTTAGATCGGATAACAAGAGAGAAACAAGAGGAAACAACAAAATTATAAACCTTACCCTTCACCGTCTCCTCCTCGGCAGAAGGATATCGAGGGTCGGAATTCACCCCGTATTCCCTATTCAACCTATCTTTAAGGTTGGGATAATAATTTAGGGGGTGATTTTATCTAGAGTACCAATTCGCCAGGCGAACTCCGGTACACCGATATCAGCAGCTCGGACAAAAAATGAATTTAGAGTGCCACCCTTGCACTTTATTCGGAAGACGAAGTTTCAAGCCATGCTGTGGACTGGCATATTACCAACTGGAAGACACCTTGAAGGTAAAGAAGGTCAAAATCATGTCCCGAGTCATAGGCTCCCTAGCCAAAGACTCCAAAAAGAAAAGAAGGACGAAAGAATTCGGGGTCAGCTGCCCTAACGACAGTCGATGGAGTTCTACCAGATCCCTATACGCTTGTTGCTGAGGGAATTGCAACCCGCTACGAAGAGAATCTTCATAGATGGTCAAGAATCCCCCGGGAGGGGAACACGCCCAGTCAATTGGACCCGGAATAATAAATATCGCATCCTTGGGCAGAAAGGGCTCTAGTTCCCTAATCATAGACAAATCTAAAGACGAGAGGTAACAATTTACATTACCTACACCTACAGCGCCAGAATACCCCGTAAACGAAGACCTAAAGAGGAACGAAATGTCACCGGAGCAACGGCGAAGACAGCAGCAGATGATGGAGTTGCAAACAGATTTTAGAGATTTCTTCTTTTCGTGAAAATGCTAAAGTGGTAAAAGGGATTGCCGCATATCGTGCCCTATCAGCTTCAAAAAGGTGACGGTTCAAAATGGCGCATCCCTATTGGGCCACCATCCTCGAAAGCCCAACCGGCGCATTTAATGCAAAGTATCTGACACTGTGACAAATGTATTTTACACATATTAAACGTGATAAAGTGTAATAATTTCTATTTATAGGGGTGCACAATTATTATATTGTAGTATAGAAGTATAAATAATTATAATTATTAAGTAATTCACCGGGCATCATACAGTTGGCCGCTACGCATATTAGTACAAACTAGCGTGTTGTTCGTGCGTTGCGCCGAGAAGAATTAAATATAAATTGTGTTTGTGTTCGAACGTAAATGGATTTGTTAAGCAAATTACAAATAATAATTAAATATTAATTTAAATAATAACTATTGGAGTAAGAGTGAGAGTATATCCAAAAGTATGATTAAAAAAAATGCATCAGTCAGGAATCGAACTCGAATCTGTATTGTGCATATCTATTTTTAGGAAAAATAAAAGCATTTTACACATTAAAAAATATATATACTTTTACTTTTAAAAGATGTTAGAATTATTATATCTATACTACTATATAATAATTATTCATCTTTCTATTTTTAGAAACTCCTATCCTTTTCATGATATGCGAAATGTCCAAAATGCCTCTGTATCCCTCAAAAATAGAAAACGATGTACTGTACAGACCCGCGTTCGATTTCTGCCTGGTGCATTTATTTTTTTTATTTTTAATTCTATTTCTGTGCATATTCTCACCCTCAGACCCAATAGTTATTATTTAAACTAACATTTAATTTTTATTTTTAATTTCCTTAATAAATTTATTCACATTCCACCACAAACATAATTTACATACAATTCTTTCCGCCGCAACGCGCGAACACGACGCTAGTATTAGTATATAATAGATAAATTATGTCGGTAGAAGAGAAAGAAGTTCAAATTTTATTTAAAAGGTTGCGATGTGGATGTCGTAATCCAAGTATAACCGGTGCACTTACTTATAAATAAACTACCGTGTTGT